>PVKY010008571.1:0-13964 GCA_004027775.1 Bradypus variegatus
TTGATAGTACCAATTTCCCTCTTGGAGCACTTTGAATTCCCAGAGATGGCTTCTAAATACAGAACCTCTATTTACTTAATGGAGCTTTGCACCACCGAGAGTAGTTCTGTGGGGTGCTGGGGAACTCAAAGGAAGAAGTGAAATGGGCTACTTACCAGAAAGAATGCAAAGTAGGCCCTCTCAGAATTGCAGGTTTCAGCCACTATAAATCCTTTACTCTGATTGCAACTTCAGCAGAGTAGAGAGGTTTGTTTGTTGAAATAATGAAGGGTAGATGGCATCCATTTTAGCGGGAAGTTTTAATTTGTGATTCCCTGAGGCTGTGTGAAATGAAACACCCTTATTTATTCCTGTAAATGAAGCCAAAGTGCTTCTGGAATTTCTTCTGAGAAAGATTGTCTAAGAACACTGGTTTGACACATTAGTCTTTGAAGTAAAACATTTACTGAATGTGCTTTTGAAGAGAAGAGGACTATTTCTCTGAAAATTATTTTTATTTCTGAAGCATGTTCTTATCCAATTTATTTCTGTTTTTAAAAACTGATGCTGAGGTACACCAATGATGTTTAAACTTTGCCTCAAAAGCCCTGAAAATAAAAATCTGTCTATTATGTCTGATTTTACAAATTTTTAGTTAAAATATCAATTGTTTTTTGAAAGCAATCATTAGTGCCATGATAAAACCTTATTATTAAAATTTAACAATCAATTCAAAAGAATTAAATAGTAGTGGGTTTATGGAAAGAAGAGGAACCAAAGTATAACCTGGCAAAATTTAGGAAGAGAAAGTATCCTAAAAATTAGTATTAAGATTGGAGAGAGATTTAAATTAGCCAGGAAGAGAAAGCATTTTCAAAACTACAAATACTTAAGAAGTCTCCATTACAAATAATTGGTATGCTAATTGTATATCAATTTAGCTACCCATTAAATCTGTCTCCAATAATATTATAATAGAAAATATTTGGTTAAATCATTCCTTTTACCTAAATAAATTAAACAGTATTTATTTAGAAATATAGGCACTGAATTACTTTTTAAAAAATTGTCTACTATATTTTAGGTGCTATTCTAAATACTGAGGAGACAGTGGTGAACAAAACACTTATGATCCCTACTACAGTGGTGCTTACATCTAATAGGCAGATGTGGGGAGGTGGGTGGAAGGACAGAAAATAAAGAAGGGAACAAATAATTAAAAATGACAATGCCAGATCAGTAAAAGGTTTGAAATAAAATAAAGTTGGGAAGGGGTGGGGAGATGAAAGGGAGGTAATATCACCACCACTGAGGAGGTGGCAATTGAGCCGAGACCTAAGTGATAAGACGTAGTCATTTGTGGGAAATTTTGGAAAAAGCAAATCCAATTTGGGAACTTCTTACCCATAAGTCCCTAGTATATAGGAACAGAAATACAATTCACAGAAGCAGATCTCTCCTAACATTTGCAGGGCCCAAGGCAAGGGTACAAATGGAAGCCCACATATCATCTGTCTAAATCTTTATAAGTCAAGATAACAAACTGGTATCCTCCTCTCTTGACAATATGCCTTCATCAGAATTCGGTAGTATAAGCAAAGCTAGCCTCCAGCCCCTGACATGTCCCTCTTGCATCCTACAAAGGGCTCAAATCCTGCATTGCAAGGGACGTTATACACCTATATGTGGACATCTCAACCTGCCTGTCCAAACTCCATCTGTACACACCCACAAAGAGGTGCCCCTGGGCTAGCCCACAGGAGGATAGACCAGAGAAGTAGCTTTAGGGCTGTCAGGATGGATACTTTAGGGTCCTGAGTACCTGGAGCATGATCTCTTCATCCCATGAGGAGGGGCATTCTATAGGAGAACCAGAGAAGGACATTTTTAAGTGTTAGGCTCAGAGCCTCTTGCCCAAGCTTGGGGCAGTACTATATATGAAAAATAAGCAGCATGTTTCCTTCCCCTCTACCAATGTACCCAAGCCAAATCTCTACTCCTTCCAAGTTTACACCAGTCAGTAACCAAGCTTTCTGGGAAAAAGAGAGCCTCCTAATGGCTGTGATGGAGAACTGTTTTCCCCTCAGGGGAGGATTAAAAAAAGAAAAATAAAAATTATTTAGCATTTAATTTCTATAAACCAGTCACTCTTTTAATCTGCATAAATACTTTGGATATAAGAAGTAGATAACAAAAGTTGAAAGCTTAAGTAATTTATTTAAGGTATGTGGCAGAACCAGGATAAGAACTCTAATCATCACAATTCCAAAACCTGGGCTTTGAAGATAAAGCACAGAAAGACTGACTTTAATTTATATACCACCTTTCTTTAAAGCATAAATTTATTAAAAACATCTCAGAGAAAGGAAAATTAGATAACCAGAGAAATATAATAGCTTTTGTTTGAAGATACCCTATGAACATTAAATTTAATACAGGAATGTTCATGTCCAGGATATTTATAACAACAAAAAAAAAAAAAAGAAGAAGAAGAAAGAAAATTAGTGTGTACTATTGAATTTGGCCTTACCCAAGGTAGTGAGGTATGGCCTTTGTCCTCAGCTTCTGGGGGAGGGGGTGTGACCTCTAAACCTTTGGATTTCCCAAGTTATAGGAGTCTTTTTTATTCATGGTGGGTCTCTGGACCACACCTCGTAGTTTATGTTAATGAAGTGGCTCATGGTGAGCTTCTAGGGCCACCAGATGTCATCCCAACCTAAGGTGGGGGGTGGAGGAATGCTGCGGATTGAGTTCAACCATGTGGGTAATGATTCAATCCTGCTTTCTTCAAACCTCATAAAAACTCTGGACATGGAAATTAGGTGAACTTTCCTGGTTGGCCACATTCTGTCCATACTGTCACACATAGCATCTGAGAAGAGTTAATACCATCCATGACTCTTCAGGGAAAGAATAACCAGAAGCTTTGCCTTTGGATCCTTCACAGACCCTGTTCTATGCATCCCTTCCTTTGGCTGATGTCATTATATCCTTTCTCTGTTATAAATGTAACCATGAGTACAACAGGTTGCTGTGAGTTCTATGCTGTAAGTATTTCTAGTGAAGTATTAAACCTGAGAGTGGATTTGCAGTTGGAACCAGAAGTGAGGGTGGTCTTGTGTGGACTCTTCCTTCTAACTTTGTACCAAACCTTAACTCTTTGCAGCTGTGGTCAGAAGCCTTGGGCAGACTTGGCAGTCTGGAGAACTGGGCCTTACTTAACCTAGCAGTTTGGCTAATTCTAGGTAGTTAAAAATACCTCAGTATCCAACAGCAGTCAGATAAATAACTCATCCAATATTCTGACTTCTCAGTTTCTGCTCTTCTCATTTCCAAAGACCAACCCCACCACCTCTCCCAATCATATCTCAGATCTTGCCCTCACTTAAAATTGCTCTACCTCTGGAATTAAAAATTTGAACATCTCACTCTCTAATCACAATCCCAGATCTACCCAATTTATCCAGGAAACTTCTATCATAACTGCTATTCAACAACATGGCAACCTCTAACCCACTGATCCTTCCACCTATTCATCAGACCCTCCCATTATCTCTTCTTCCTCTCTTCAGGTTAGCTCCCATGGCCTATCACTTCAACACCCTCTTGCCAAACTCTCTTACCCCTACATGCAGTCAATCACCAAGTTCTGCCAATTCTATTTCCTCAGTATCTCTCAAATATATTCATTTATCTATAACCCTTATGGCCACTATCCATGTTGCGCAAACCACTATCACCTCTTACTACTACTGAAACAGTCTTATAACTTTGGTACTTCCCAACTTTTTCATGTCACGTGAAAACACACTGCATATGTTTAAACCTTCAAATAGATTAAACCTTCAAATAGATTTTTTCAAATTTTAATAAGAATGTTAATAAGGTTTCTTCATTAATATAACTTTTTAATCTAAGGTTTATATTTGAAATGGTTACAGTCAACTCTTGATGTCTTCAAATCTTGATAGTCAACATTAAAGAGAAACTTTATTCACACAAGTAAATCAAAAAATGTTAAAGTACTTCTACAACTTTTCTAAAATTTGTGACAGTTGAAATTACATTTAAAGAATCTAACATCTCTTCCTCTACCTTAATCAGCAAATGTAATGTTGGAAATTTTTTGCACTAAGAATGGATTTTGAGATTTTGTGACCAGTTGAACATTTGTATATCAAGTATTTCAAAAACAATGATGGAGATTTTACCTGCAGAACACACAGGCACCATCAAAGCAGTCACCTTGCAGCTAGTTTTGATTGGGGGCTACAAAGAACATTAGTTGCAAACACAAGTGTCAGATATTTCTGATGGAGCTGCACCTGCCAGAAGCCCCTCTTTCAACTTTGCAAGCTCACCCTTACCAGCTACATTGTGGACACCCAGAACACAAACACTTCCAGCAGCTCCATGGGCCAGATATACTGGAACAAAGCTTCTCCTGGGATGCCAACGACCTAGGATGAATATGTGGGGAGTAGAAAATAGAGAACAAACTCATCTATCAAAGAAATGCATGGATTTGGGGAACTGTTCTCCAGCAGTGCCAATGAAATGCTAAGGAATTGGCTATCCTCTGGGTACCCCATATTTGGATATAGTACAGCAGAATGATATTTCTGAACTTTCTGAAAGAATCATCTTGCACTGGTTTGAGCTTGTAGGCAGCCCTTTATAGGAATGGAGCTCAACCTGAGTCAATATATGAACAGTAAACATTTGTTAGTTGCATACCTAGCAACTATTCCCTGCTTTGCCCCTTCTAAGAGTATTCAGATTTTTCATTTGGGTCACAGCTGCTCCTCCTCCTCTAAGCCTTTATGCATCTATGAGCCCAGGATCTAAGCTAAACAAGATATTTGCATCTTCAAACCTCCTCTCTTTCACACCTCTCTCAAGGGTACAGTTGCCAAGGGATTTTGAAAAAGAAAGTCCCCTGATGTTCTGAGATCACTACTAAAAGAGATGCTCTCTGTGGCTGTACTGGACAGTGCAGTATGTCAGGTGAATAATGGAACTCCTAGAATATGTGTTCTCAATGGGGGTAAGTGAGAAAGTGAAATTGGTTATTGGGGAAAGAAAAAAATTTCACTCTTTTTCTGTGTAAAGCCCAGATATGCACACAGCACATAAACACATATACAGTATGTCTGTGCTATTAAACTTTCATGGAGGGACATTAAGACAAAAATATCTAAAAAGCCTCCTTGGAGAGGCAATGACATAAAGGTTGAGAACACTGTTCTAGAGCAAAGGCAAATATCACAAAAGGCAGAACAAAGAAATGGAAACTCAATTATTCATGCTATCATTAAACCTATGAATCAAATGAAACCTGAAGTCTGACCTGGCTCCTGACTTTCTACTTAACTAAGCCAATAAATCCTTTTATTATTTAAGTCATTTTGCCCTGGGTTTCCTGTTACTTATAACAAAAATCATATTAACTGATAAAATATGGAACCCTTTGTCTGATATATTATACATATCCACACAACAGGATAGTAAAATGGGGCTATTTTAGTCTCAGTTTCTGCAAAGTCTCCACGAGCACAGGTGGCAGATATTGCCATTTCTAAAATGAGCAAAGGAAGATGAGAATCCCATTTAGAACATGCCAAAGATATGGTCAGAAAAAGGATTTTGAAACCATTTGCCTCCATCCTCTGGAGAGTATGAAAGGGTTAAAGTTGAAGACAAAGTTGGAAATTAGAGTAGTTTTCAGGGGGCTGTTATGAGGGTGGGTGGTGGAGGGTGCTCAAATCGGCAGAGAAGGACTTCAAGGAGATGATCTAACCAACTTGATATTTATTTCTGTGGATTTGTGGCACAATGGACTGGTGACTGAAGACATGAAATTGTGGCGCCCAGCTTCCATCACGAAAGTTAAGGAGGTTAAAAGGAAATGCAGAGTCAAATTTGAAGTGAACTAAGATGGGCTCAGTTGCCCTCCTTCAATTCTCCAGATTCAAGCTGTATTATTACATAGGATTCTTTGGTTGCAATTGACAAAAATGCAACTTGAATCAGCTTAAATGAAAAGCGGGAATTCACTGGTTTTCACAGCTAAATCACAAAATGGGAGATGTGGCTCAAACCTTGGGGGTGACTGGAGCCAAAGACACAAATGCTGCAAAAACTTCCCCTGTATTTTATGTCTACTTCTTACCAGGTGTAAACTTCATTCTCTCCCAACCAGCCAGGCTTTGTTTACTCCGTGAGATGCGTTTGGATTACTAACTTCTTTAGAATCCCTCATTACATCAGGGACTGGTTTAAAGTAACAGTAACAACTGTTTCCTTCTATATTCACTGAAGAAAATAAATTTTGCGAGGTTTCTTTAGGACTGAAACTGAAAAATGAGCTTGGCCACAAAAACTCAGTCCACACCATCCCGACCTCTCTGCTGGCTGGTCAAAGAAGGGGGAGGGGAGCCATGACAATGTTCACTAAACAGAGACGAAACCGTAGCCTTTATTTTTCCCGCTGGTTCTTAAAGGACCAACCGCAACGACATTCCGTCGTGCTCCACGCCACTTCCTTTCGCGCACTTTAATTATGTCAGTGCAAGAGCTCTCGCGGTATCATCCGGCTGCCGGGTCCCTGTAACGAAAATCTCGCGAAGTCTGTTCAACAAGTCCAAGATAGCCTCTCACCCTTCTGCCCTACCCGCAAACAGTCCTTCCTTTGTCTTTACCAGGCCCCGAATTGTCCCCTCCCCTCCCTGCAGTCGCAACCCCCGCCCCTGGTTCCCATTTCAGACCGGAACCGGAAGTGTAGTGGGTGGGCCCGGTGGCGGAAAGAGCCCCGGAGCCGGAGCCGGGACACGGCCGAGGCCGCGGCCCCTGCCTCCGCCGCGGATCGCGGGGTGGCTGGGCTGCGCGGCTCCAGGCTGAAGGTCGGTCCAGAGGTGGGTGGGCGCGGGTCTCCCCCGGAGTGTCCGGGCGCCGCGAGGGATCATGTCTACAGCCTCCGCCGCCTCCTCCTCCTCCTCGTCTTCGGCCGGTGAGATGATCGATACCCCCTTCCAGGTCCTCAACTTTGAAGAGATCGACTACAAGGAAATCGAGGTGGAAGAGGTGAGCGAAGACTGGCAAAGAGGCACCGACCCTGGGCCGTCCCCGCCTCTGCCTGATCCCGGCGCAGGGCGCCTCCCCGACCCGTTGGATTCGGGGTCCCCGCAGGCGCCACCCAGGAGTCCCCAGAACCTTGCAGACACCGGGTGTGGGGGGACTCACTACGCTCACCTGCTCCGAGGTAGTTTTCTTTTCTCGTCACTTCGGCACTCGTACGTTTGTATTTGATAATCCAGCGCCCGGATTTGGGTCACCTCAATTTGAAGGATAAACTGGTGAGATGGTGTGGTCCCCCAGTTCTTTTTTCTGTAAATAGTAAATTCGGAAAGACCGTAACCATTTGTCTGCCTTAGTGCCTGGTACGTAGTGGGCGCTAAATAAATGATTGCTAAACTAATAACTCACCAAGTCATTGTTTTCCAGGGTACCGAATGGTTCTGTTTCGCTGATTCCATAGAGCAGGACTCGTAATATCAAACGTTCTGCTTTAAATTGAACTAGTTAAGATAAATTTCACCATTAGTAATATAGGCTGGTCTGTTATGAAGAAGGATGTTTCAAGTAGCATATTCTGAAGAAATAACTAGTGATCTCAGTGACAACTAAAATATAAGACGGGTCTAGAAACCACTGTCAGAAAATCCGAATCCATTTCTTTTTCTACAATAATTTATTTAAGAAGGTATTCCAGTGTGTTTTTAATACATTGCTTCTTTTCCAATTCACAGATGGGCTATTGGTGATAAGGACTGTAAATTTAGAAAAGATAAAACAATATGAATATGCATTTTAAAGACACACGCTAAAAACTTTGAAATTGGAATCTGTTACCATTTTTAAAATTTGTAAAGCACTTTGCATTACATATACCATAAAGAACACAGTATGTCCTACTGAAATATTATAGGCTCAATAAAAGTTATCTCTACTTTGAAAATCTGAAATTCCTTTTAGGGTGCAGTAAGCTAAAAGTAGTAAGATAATTAATAGTCACTGAATAAATACATTTTTTTCCTATTCGATTTTGGAAGATATTGGATTAATGAATCATATATTTTTGTTGCAGAAAGTAATCTTAGAAATCATTGAGACCAGCCTAATTTTTATTTTACAAGGAAGCATTGTAAGAACAACAGGGTCTTTGGAGTTGGAAGGTGCCGTATATCAAATATGCCACTTATTAGCTGCGTGGTTTGAAGCATAGTTTCCTAACCAACCCCTTTGAACTCTGTATTTTCCCTAACTGTGAAATACGGGTAATAATTTTTATTTCACTTTGTCTGTATAACAGATCCTGTTAGGCACTATATGCACAATACCTAACACAGTGCCTGAAACATGTTAATAGGAAACTGAGATTCAGAGAGGAACAGTGACCTGTGTTAGGGTCACGTGGCTAAAAGAAGATCCATATTTTGGGGGGAAAACGGGTAGGGGCTTTTTTTGTGTGTTTTTTTTTCTATTGAGGCGATGATAAATTCCTTTTTCAGAAGTGATACTTGATCCAGCTTTCATGACTAACATTCTTTCTTTTTTAAGAGTAAAAATTCAGTGAGTCAGTATACAAGAATTGCAGTTTTTTAAATAAGCGTTTACGTCTACCCTGTGGCAAACTGCTATGCTTGTAGACTTCAAATTGTTATATAATAATAACTTGTACTTCATGGTCTACCAATGCTTTCACAGTCTTAAGTTCATTTAATTTTTACAACAACAATTTGCACACTGTTTTCTAAAACTTTTGCTTTCTTGCTTCATGGAAGAAGTGAAGTTAGTAAGAAGACATTTATCATTTTGCTGTTCTTCCCCCAAAGCGATTTCACTTTTGATTAGGGTTACATGTGTCCAGAGACCCTTCTTGCAGTTGAGATAATGTTTAAACCTTCGTTTAGTGGGCCTAGGATATTTCTGAGAAATAGACTTTGTTTTTTTTATTCAAAGTTCTCTCGAATATTATGCGGTCATATAGTTTTATTGTTTTTGGTTTCATTTCCTACTACCCATTTTTACATTAAAGATTGAATTTGGACCTTTCTAATATTGAAACCATGACATAATTTCATCATATTCTTCTTTTGCATACATTGGTGTATAATCCATAGTGCATCATGAGCACTCATGTGTATTTGTCAACTTAGATTTCACTTTTAGGTCATCATCATGAATAACAGAACAGAGAAATGCATACTGCATTGCTTTCAGTATTTTATACTGTAAAAGGGTATTGCTTTTTAAATAAAGAAAATCATATGCCATGTTTCTTAAATAACAGTATAATTGAATCAGCATTAAATGAATATAATTAGAAACTATGTAATATATAATTCAGCCATAGGCCACATATGCATTTTGTAGAAGCATATTTCTAAGGTCATCAGCTGATTTTAATCCTTACATTCCTAATATTGTGATTGTTAGGAACATTTTGGCACTTCTTAAACTCAGTTCTGGTAACAAATTATGTATCGCAGCCTCAGAAATCTAGTTAGATACTTGTGGTCATTTAGATTTTACCATTCTGGATCTGGGTATAAATAATGTTAGAATAAATTGTGAGGTATGTACATTGTAGTCTAGGTTGCAATCTATGGGAAAGGCAGTTTGGTATAGAGAAAAGTGTTGGGCTGGGTATTTAGAAAATTTAGATGCTATGCTGACTCTGCCACAATATATTTCTGTGACTTTGAGCAAGTCACATTATTTTCTGGGCCTCTGTTTCTCAGGTAAAATGAGGGATTGAACCAAGATCATTTAAGGTCTCTTTCAGTTTTAAAATGAAAACGTTTATTGTTTCCAGTTTTTATGCTCTGTTTCCACAGTAAGCTTAGAAGATTTTTGAGAACAGTGGTCATGATCTCCCGTGGAATGTCATTGGTAACCACCTAATCCTAGGTACCCTGGGCAAATAATATTCCCATTTTACAGATATGGACATGTTGTCATAGAGTTTGATTTACCAGAAGCCACATGCCTAAATAAATGATAGAGCTAGGAATTAAATTTGGGATTTCTTCCTCCTTAAGTCAGTTGCTCACTCCACTGTATTTACAATGTTGTTGTAATTCTTTCTGAAGTACTCTGTAATCAAACCTTATTCTGGGAATAGGGAAACAAAATGCAGATTTCTGTTATAGTATTTGGTCTTCAACATTTAATGACCATTCTTTGTGTGCAATACTTCTAAAGTAGTACAGAAGATGAATGGAAGAATCCTAGGATTTTGTCCTTTAAAATTTTGGACTTAACTATGAGTGAGACTAGAACAAACATGGAATAGTTAATAATTATATTTTCAGATTCAGTATGAATATAGTGTAAATTCAGTATGAATATAGTATCAATTGAGTATTTAAGTCATAATTTGAAAGGATGGTTAATCACAGGGGTTTCCATTGGGTGGGGGAGAGTTTTATTTTGGGGGGAGGTAGTTTTAAACTAGATTTTGAATAAAAGCCTTAATAAAAATTTAAACTAGGTGAGCATCATAATTGGGACGGCACTAAGATGAATTAGTCTTTGCAAATTGTTCCTCTGCCTATAGTGCTATTCCCCCCAAATTCACATGGCTGTTTCCTTTTTCTTTATTCAAATCCTACCTCAAATCTCACCTGAGAGAAGCTTTCCCTTAACAATCTAGTTCCTTGTCGCTTTTATTATCCTTCATAACACTTATCTAAATATTTGTTGAATAAGTAGATAATGTCATCACAGCTAATCATAAGAATTTATTGCCCATATGGTTGTCTCATACTACTGAGGATAAACAGAGATTAAGTTATGTGATTTGGTTAGGGCAGCATTTAAACTAGAATCAAGATGTGATTCTCATTCCAATGTTGATTCCATTACACTCCATTATACTTAGCATATGGTTTTATTTAGCAGGGGTAAAATATGCTGGAAAGGGCCAGGTGCTGTACTAAAATATTAGAGGACCCTTTCTAAGTGCTAAAAAGACTCTGCTTTGCATGATTGCTTTTTAAAAAGAAGACCCCCAAGAGTACAGTATTGAACACATTTAACCATTGTGGTCTTAAGCTTCATTAAAGAGACATGTGAAGGTTTTGAGTTGGAGGCTAAAATAAACTAGGAAGGGGAAATATAGATAAGAACTTTGGCAGTGATCTATATTTTATATACTTAATGGTATAAATATATGACCAACTTATAATAGAGAATAGCCTAATTTATAGTGGTCTGAATAATCTGAGTCTATAGATTTGTTAGTCAAGATTTAATTATGGATATTCAGAATTATCAATAAACTTAAGGGTGAAACTTAAGAAATCTGAAATGATTATTATAGTGAAGTGGTGGCCACAGAGATGATTTTTATGTTGTAGTTGTATAGCTTAAAAGATAATACAAACATGATACAAAGAAAAATCAATTAAACAGGTCTTATGGCAAGCTTTAAGAGAATATAAAATAAATTCCAAAGGAAGTTCAGATAATCAAAGCTTAACTTTTATGTTATCAAGTCTGTATTGTCAGCATATGGCAGTTCCACTCTGCCATGGTTTATTAATAGATTTTGAAGTTCTCACATAGTTGGAGGCCCCAACTCCTACTAATAAATATAAGATCTATGCTTGTTCTATCATGTTCCAAATTTCTAGCCAGAAGGATGGCAACATAGCCAGGATCCATTCACATAGTTCACAGAACAGGGCCAAACCAAACTGACAGCTACAGTCATTGGACTAAAAATAACATGAATTGGGGACAATTAAGAATTATTTCATAACAAATCGAGAGCACGAGGGTATACATCATTTTCTATTTGGTTTAGTTGGGTTTTTGTATATATATATATATATTTTTTAGTAACCAAACTTGGTTAAAGGAATGGAGAGGGCTTCCATCCTAAAGTAATTAGTTTTTAAGGGAATTGTTTTCTTTTTTAAAAACACATGCAATAAGAAAAGTTTGATTTTGGTTTTTGTGCCATTCAATACTGATTTCATGGAAATATTCTACATACCATCCCCCATATTTTTCTATTATATTTTTTAGTTAAAAAATTAAATTTAAATCTGTTTTACTGTATAAGAAGCTAAAGTTTTAGACCCAAAATCAAGAAAACTAAACCATTTGGTAGAAAATAATGCTGCAATGATAGGGGAAACTTGCGTATCATAAGAGAACTAATCTAAGAACATTTTAATTTAGAAAATACTCATAAATTTAAATGGAGCTATTTCGTAAATTGGCTTTTTTTTCCCTTTTAAAACCAACACCTCCTTTAAGTTCCTTTGTTCTTCCATTTTTACAATTCAGGGATTGTGAAGAGAATCTGAAATATTTGTTTCTGGGTTCACCATTTTGGATGGGTTTGTTTAATGGGGAAAAGGGATACTGATAGCTTGGATGTGTGCCCTTTTTTTTTTTAACTGAAAATTGATCTTTAGGGATGTTAATGATAATGTGTTGAAGAAGCTACATTAGACAGTTCCACTATGAATACAATCCAAAAAGTGTATTTTATTTGTGAACTTGAATTAGAAATATTAAGTAAAAAGTGACCTTTCAATGTTTCACAATTATTACGTTTTTCATTGTTTATTTAGTTGCCAGTATGTCTGAATTTGCCAGTTTACATTGTTCTTTTCTACTGATTTACCTTACCATGTGTCAAGAAAAACATTGGGTTTCTTTCTGTAGCTTGTAACACTGAATTTATTCATCTGGTAATACATATAATCCCCTAGTTACATGCTAGTTACTTCCTTCTGATCTTCTCTACCATTTTAAATTCTTGATTAATGCAACAAAAAATTTTGTTACCAAGCTATTTGTATTTGAAACATTTTCTTTAAAGTATATATATATTTTAAAATCCACACACGAGTAATATTTTCCAGAGTGCTGTCTTACACTATCAGCCTAAGAGAAGTAGAAGGCAGACAATAATGTATTTTTTTAGCCAGTAAGTCTATAAGGCAGTGGTCTCCAGATTTTTTTTGATCATCTATCTCCCAGCAGTAAAACGCTTTCTGTTTTGTATACACATAATTTGAGGTTTGTTTGATATGTGTATTTGCATGTGTATAATGTTGTTTACGTTATAAAACATACAAAAGTAGATATTTTTAAACAATTACGAGGTAAAATAAAAATGAGCTAAACTTAAGTTGTGGCTCAATACTATCATTTGATCTTGGCTCAAGGTGCAGGAAACATTTAGGGCAAGGTTCATTGTTAACAACAGTAAATGTAAAACCATATTTTGAATTATCTTTCTTGATAATTTTGAGTTTTCAGGTCAACATCTTAGATTGAATTAGCTTGTTTCACTTGAAATGTGGCTCCTGACAGAGGAGCACTGGGAGTGGAAGAGTCAACTTGCCATCTTCTTGTTCACTTGTTCTTGAATTATTACTACGATCTTCAATAGATAGTTCCTTCCTAAAAGTCTTTTTCATGCTCCTTTCCCTCATGTGAGGATTTGCTTTCATTAAAATGAAATAATATGATCTGTAAATCTACTTAACTGAGGTCAGATAACCTGCAGTGCTGCAAGAGGGACATGGTGATGGGATTGGTATTTGACGTGTTGGACGTGAGATGCCTGTAGAAAACAGGCAATGGTTCCAAGGGGGAATTGCCCAAAGACAGTTTTAAAGATATCTTGAGCTGGGGATAAAGTCCTAGATCGGAGTAAGATTTGAGAGTGTGAAGGCATGAGGTTAGATATTAGACAGGGAAAGAAGAGGACCAATGAAAGAACCCCTAGAAAACATCAACCTCTAAGGTTTGGGCTGAGGAAGAAGAGCCAGTGAAGGAGGCTTAGATGGAATTGTTTTGTAATTAATCCTCTGTTGATAACATTGGTGTTGTTTCTAATTTTTTGTTACTGTAAACTGATGTGAACAGTGTTTTTCAAAACCGATTTTTGCTGACAA
>PVKY010008572.1:0-13956 GCA_004027775.1 Bradypus variegatus
CTTCTTGCCTCTGTGGTGGCCACTGAGTAGTCCTCCTCTCTGCTGGGAGAGAACTTAGGGTACTTTCCTGCTTGCTCCAGGCTTATCTGTGCTTCTAGCTCATATTCAGTAGTCAAATTTGTTAATTACAACCATACTTGGAGCTTGGTTGAGCTACATTCCCTTGCTCCTGGCTGGGACTGCTTCTTTTCCCCACAATGAAGTTTTCTAACTCATTCTGCCATGCCAGTTAGGGAGGGGCACCAGCTCTACAGTTTGGGGAGCTTTGCTTACAGTTCTATGCTGAGATCTCAACTGTTCCACCCATTCCAGGCTGGTGTATGATGTGTGTCCAGTCATGGAAGTCCCCCAGCAGTTGTTCCAGACTATATACTAGTTGTTCCTGACTATTTACTAGTTGGTCTAGAGGACTAACTAAATTCCACACCTCTCTATGCTGCCATCTTGCTCCTCCTCCTAAACAACAAACTCTTAAGCAACCAATGGGTCAAAGAAGAAATCACAAAGGAAATTAGGAAATATTTAGAGAATAATAAAAATGAAAATACAACATAACAAAACTTATAGGATGCAGTCAAAGCAGTACTAAGAGAGAAATTTATAGCTGCAAATGGCTATATAAAAAAGATCTCAAATCAATAACTATACACTTAAGGAACAAAAAAGGAGCAAACTCAAAAGAAAGCTAAGAGAAAAAAGGAGGTAAACAATAAAGATTAGAGTGGAGGTAAACAAATAGAGAAAAGAAAAATAACAAGAAAATCAATGAAAGCAAAAGTCAGTTCTTTGAAAAGATCCACTAATTGACACACTTATAGCTAGCCTGATTAAGGAAAAAAGAGAAGACTCAAATTACTGAGGGCATTACTATTGATTTTACAGAGATAAGAAAGATTGTAAGAGAATATTATGATAACAGCACCCAACAAATTAGATAACCAGATGAAAAAGAAAAATACCTGGAAACACAACTACCAAAACTAACTGTGCCAGTTTGAATGTAACATGTCCCCCAGAAAAAGCCATGTTCTTTGATGCAATCTTGTGGGGCAGATGTTTTAGTACTGTTTAGATTGGAATCCTTTGAGTGTTTCCATGGAGATGTGACCCACCCAACTGTAGGTGATAACTCTGATGAGATAATTTCCATGGAGGTGTGGCCCCACTCATTCAGCATGGGCCTTGATTACTGGAGCAGAATAAAAGCTCAGACAGAAGGAGCGAGCTTGCTACAGCCAAGAGGGGCACTTTGAAGAATGCATGGGAACTGAGAGGAGCTTCAGCTTACAGAGACATTTTGGAGATGGCCTTTGAAAGCAGACTTTTGCTCTGGAGAAGCTAAGAGAGGACAAATGCCCCAAAAGCAACTAAGAGTGACATTTTTGAGGAGATGCAGCCTAGAGAGAGGAACGTCCTGGGAGAAAGCCATTTTGAAACCAGAACTTTGGAGCAAACACCAGCCATGTGCCTTTCCAGCTAACAGAGGTTTTCCAGACTCCATTGGCCATCCTCCAGTGAAGGTACCCGATTGTTGATGCATTACCTTGGACACTTTATGGCCTTAAGACTGTAACTGTGTAACCAAATAAACCCCTTTATAAAAGCCAATCCATTTCAGGTGCTTTGCATTCTGGCAGCATTAGCAAACTAGAACACTAACTCAAGAAGAAATAGAAAAGTTGGTTAGACCTATAACAACTAAAGAGATTGAACCAGTAATCAAAAACTTCCTATCAAAGAGAAGCATTCAGAGAAGAATTAATACCAATTATTCCCAAACTCTTTCAAAAAATTTAAGAGAAGGGAAGACTTACTGAATCATTCTACAAGGCCAGTGTAACCCTGATACCAAAGCCAAACAAAGACACTAAAAGAAAAGAAAACTACCAACAAATATCTCTTATCAACAAATACTAGCAAGCCACATATAGCAACGTACTAAAAGGATTATATATCATGATCAAGTGGGATTCATCCCTGAAATGCAAGGGTGATTAAAATATTAAAATCAATCAATATACAACACCACATTAATAGAATGAAGGAAGAAAACCACATGATCATCTCAACTGATGCAGGAAAAGCAGTTGAAAAAATCCAACATACTTTCACGATAAAAAAATACCCAATAAACTAGAAATAGAAGAGAATTACCTCAACATGATAATGGTTATACGTGAAAAACACACAGCTAATACCATATTCATTTAGTGAAAGACTAAAGCTTTCCCCCTAAGATCAGAAACAAGACAAGGAAGACCTCTTTTACTATTTCTATTTAACATAGTCCTGGAAGTTCAGCCAGAGCAAATAGGCAAGAAAAAAAAAAAAGCATCCAAATTGGAAAAGAAGAAAATTATCTGTTTGCATAGATATGTAGAAAACCCTAAAGAATCCACACAAAACAACAACAACAACACACATCACACACAGAGGCTAATACATGAATTCATCAAAGCTGCAGGATACAAAATCAACATACAAAAAGTCATTTGTACTTTTCTACATTAGCAATGAACAACCTAAAAAAGAAATCAAGAAAACAATACCATTTACAACAGCATCTAAAAGAATAAAATATACATGTGAATAAATTTAACCAAGGAGATGGAAAACTTGTACACTGAAAACTACAAAACATTATGAAAGAAATTAAAGAAGACCTAAATAGCAGAAAGACATCCTATATTCATGGCTTACTATTAAGATGTCAATTCTACCCAAAGTTATCTGTATTCAACACAATCCCTATCAAAATCTCAATGGCATTTTTTGCAGAAAAAGAAAATATTATCCTAAAATTCATATGGAACTTCAAGGGACCCCAAATAGGCAAAAAATCTTGAAAAAGAACAAAGTTGGAGGACTCACACTTCCCAATTTCAAAACTTACTATAAAGCTACAGTAATCAAAACCACATGGTACTGGCATAAGGATAGACATACACACCAATGGAATATACAAAAACTAAATGGAAAATAGGGTGAGATGGGGGGGTGATGTGGGTGTTCTTTTTTTATTTTTATTTTTTATTCTGATTCTGATTCTTTCTTGTGTAAGGAAAATGTTCAAAAATAGATTGGGGTGATGAATACACAACTATATGATGGTACTGTGAACAGATGATTGTACACCATGGATGACTGTATGGTATGTGAATATACCTCAATAAAACTGAATTTAAAAAAATGGAAAATAACAATTGTTGGCAAGGATGCAGACAAATAGGAACTCTTGTACATCACTGGTGAGAATGTAAAATGGCAGAGCTGTTGTGGAAAACAGTTTGGAGATTCCTCAGAAAGTTAAACATAGAATTACCATATGACCCAGCAATCCCACTTCTATGTATATACCCCAAAGAATTTAAAAACAGCGACTCTGTTATCTGTAAACCAATGTCCACAGACGCATTATTCACAATAGCCAAAAGGTGGAAGCAAACCAAGTGTCCATGAACAGAAGAATGGATAAACAAAATGTGCTAAATCCATACAATGGAATATTATTCAGTTGTAAAAAGGAATGAGGTTGTGATATGTGCTACAAGGTTCATTGATGAACCCTGAAGATACCATGTTGAGTGAAACAAGCCAGACACCAAAGGACAACTATTGCATGATCTCAGTTATATGAAATACCTAGAATAAACAAATTCATACAGCCAGAAAGTAGAATAGAGGTTACCAGGGGTGGGGGAAGGGGAGAATGGGAGGTTATTGCTTAATGGGAAAAGAGTTTCAGTTTGGGTTGATTTAAAAGTTCTTGAAATAATGCTGACGAAAGCACAACACTGGGAATGTACTTAATGCCACTGAATTGTTAAAAGGGAAAATTTTAAATTATGTATATCTTCTCAAAATAAAAATAGACTGTCCCTTCACAGGGATGATCTGCAATCTACTGCTTCTCTTTTTCCCTTTAATCAACACCCACTGAGTCTTGTGATATGAAATAAACGCTTCATGATCCTTCCCAAGTGAACTCCCTATCTAGTGATAAAAAGGCTTAATATGATGAGAGAGCTGGACTAGGAGTCAAAGAATTCTGTTTTCATAAACCACTTACTGAGTCTTTAAATTTGAACCAGTTCTTCACCATTCGGAGTCTTGATTTCTTAATCTTCAAAATTCAGGAGAATGGAATATATAAAAATATATATTTTAAACTTAACCCAGGGGCCTCTGGGAGGGGGTGGGGTTACAAGGATATCTATAAATTACCCGAGATTGTACACAGAAATAAGTGCATCCTCTTCTAGAGAGAGGAATAATAACTTTTTTCAGATTCTGGGACTTACTGACCCACAAAGGGTTAAGAATAACTGAGTTGTTTTTTTGGATTCCATCTTTAAGGCCCCTTCCATTTCAACTAACATTCTGTGATTCCAATAGATCTCTAACAAACCATGATTCCAATAGGGATGGAAGAAATGGACTAGAGATCTAATATTCCATGATTCCAAATACCCCAAGAGTTCACCCCTTTCTCAAGAGGACTAGGACTCAATTTTTTTCAATATGAAATTCAAGGCTCTTTATGATTTGATCTCTACCGACCTTCTAATCTCATCCGTCATGCCCTTCCCCAGACTCCAAACACTCCCAGTCTAGCCTGCAGTTTCCACAGTTCTATTCCCACTCACTCTGTGCCTTTGTGCAGACAATGTCTTCTACCTGGAATGTTCTGGAATGTTCTTGAGTCTCACCTCGAAGTTGTCCTCCCCAGTGAGGCCTCCAATGACCCCTCCAGTCTGGTGTGCTCCCTTAGTACTGCATAGGGATTGACTTGTTACTACACAGCAAATAGGACTGTTTAGGTTTACTTAGCGCAGCCTACTAAAAGCCCACTGCCTAAGGTTAGGCAGGGTTTAAGCCAACAGGCATAACTAACACTATGCCCGTTTTCCCACCTCTGGAAGAAGAGAGAAACATCAGCTCTAAGGAAAACAGTTACTACTGCATTTACTAATACAAACAGCATTCTGTTTCAAGAAACAATAGCAAGTTGTGGGGAATGAAGCCAACTGGAACCAAGTGTCTTGGTCTAAAGGAGCCTCTACTCAGCTTCATCCGGTTGTTGACTGGAAAGAATGTGGGTCCACTGTGGCCAGCTCTTCCACTTTTTCAAGAAAAGTTGGAAGTCCAGATTTGTATGTGAAATCTCCTAATTTTTAAAACGTTAGGAGGGTTTTTAAAAAGTTAAAGATGACTTTCAAGGTTTGGGGGCCGTTCTGTGAGGACTCACTTCTATCAGCAGGAGCACATTCTATGCAAGGGGCAAGTTTTTGTCAGGGCCACTGGTTGTTAAACAAGCCTGCTCAGCCTGCAGAGTCAAAGGCACTGTATGGGTCATACAAAACCTTTCATCCAGGACCTCTGCCCCTTTCTTGGCCTCAGTTTCCCTATCTGTAAAATGTGAGTCAGTTGTCAAACAGAATATAGTATCATTTACCAAAGAGCTGTCAAAACTATGTGCTTTTACCTGGATCATTTCATTGAATTCTCAGTCACCTCTATGAGGAAAGTTCTATCACATCCACATTTTTACAGATAAGGAAACTGCAGCACAGAGATAGTAAGCAATTTACCTAATGAAAACCACAAACACTTAAAAAGTTCTTGCTTTCCAAGGGCTTTAGTCATTTAATCTCTCAACAACTCTGTGAAGGAGGTACTATTATTGTCTGGGGTCATAAGGCAAATAAACCCCGCAAAGGGAATTCAACAAGGCAGCCTGACTCCAATTCTAGCCCTGCGCTGTTCAACAGAATTAGAATGCAAGCCATACATAGAATTTCTAATTTTGTAGTAGCCACATTAAAAAAGTAAAACTGAACAGATGAGCTTAATTTTAATAGAACATTTTATTTAACCCAATACACGCAAACTATTACCATTCTGACAAGTAATCAATATAAAAATTATTACTGTCTTTTACATTTTTTTAAATTAAATCTTTGAAATCCAGTGTGTATTTTACAATAGAGCACAACTCAGTTTGGACTAACCACATTTCAAGGGCTCAATAAACACATGTAGTCACTCTATGGGGTAACGCATTTACAGTGCACTTACTAATCCATTCACTAGTCTGAAACTTACTGATTTAGAGGACACGCAAAAAATAATGTGGATCTTAATAATGCTGTCCTCGTTTGAAGGATGGGGGACTTACGAGCGAGGGGACTTTCCTGAGCTTCCTGCGGGTGGGAGGCGGGGACAGGATTCGAACCCCCTTCCCTCAGGACCCGACCGCCGTCCCACCCGGCTCACCCGCTGGTAGCCAAGAAAGGCGGCGTACACGCCGGGATAGGCGCGGGTCTTCTGCACGCCCAAGAGCTCAGCACGGCCCGAGCCCGAACGCGACGTCTACGTCGTCACCTCTGGGCTGTTCCTCCTCCTCCTCCTCCACCTCCTCTTCCACTTCCCCTTCCACCTCGTCTCCCACCTCCTCTTCCACCTCCTCTTCCACTTTCTCTCCCTCCACCTCTTCTTCCACCTTCTGCACCAATTCCTCCTCTTCCTCAGAGGAAACATACTGCGGAGCCCACCGCACGCTTCGACGGGGCTGATGCACCGCGGTCGCAGCAGCTTCCAGCGTCGACTTGCGAACACGAGGGGGCGCCACACCCTGGAGCAGAGTCGCGGCGCTCGAGCGCTTGAGCGCCGACATGACCATAGAGAAGCGGAAGAACACTACCGCTTCCGGTTCCGGTTCCGGTTCCGGTTCCGGTTCCGTTGCGCTTCGCCGTTGCAGGTGGGCACCTTGCGCTCTGAGGAGGTCTCGTGTCCGCTTCTCCCGAGGTTCGTGCGGCATGTCTCATTGCCCGGAAACATCTGTTTTCACCTCGCGCCCGTGCCGACACAGTGCAGAGCCCACAGCTGCCGCACAAAGAGTGACGCCCAGGGCCGCAGTCATGGCGGCACCGTCGGAGAAACAAGGAGCCAGTCCGAGCTTCGTCACGGAACATAACTCTGCGGCTTCCTCTCCGATTCTAGAGGCCTCTCCGCCTGCCCCCGAGCCCTCCAGCCCCAACGCCGCAGCTCCCGAAGCGATTCCTAGGCCTCCCGCGGCGGCCTCCGCGGCTCCGGAGCTACCCCTCGCGCCTCCGCCCCTGGGCTCGGCGCCGCCTGCCGAAGCCGCACCGCGCTCCCTGCCAGGCACCGGCAATCTCGGCCCCGAGACCTTCCGCCAGCGCTTCCGGCAGTTCCGCTACCACGATGCGGCGGGCCCGCGAGAGGCATTCCGGCAGCTGCGGGAGCTCTCCCGCCAGTGGCTGCGGCCTGACATCCGCACCAAGGAGCAGATCGTGGAGATGCTGGTACAGGAGCAGCTTCTCGCCGTCTTGCCGGAGGCGGCGCGGGCCCGGCGGCGGGGCCGCCGCACTGATGTGCGCATCACCGGCTGAGCAGCTGTACTGCGGGCGGCCCGACCCAGGAGCTCCCTGGGCTGGAGCCATGCTCAGGCCCGGGCGCCTGGCCATGTCTTTCCATCCCGCGTTAATGAAAAACGAGTTTTGGCAGTTCTTGTGGTCTGGTGTGTCTGGTTTTCGTTCGTCCTTTACAGGTTTTATTTTCGCGAGCCTGCTTCCCACCTCCTTTTTGGCTAATGGTGAAACCAAGTTGGGAGCCCATGAGACGGCCTTTGTTTCCTACCCACGGGGCCGTCGTTGGCTTTTGTGGTGCACCTACATGTTGGCTAGACCTGGGAAGTTGTTTTCCCTGCACTCCCCAGGGCCCTACTTGGGCTTCCTTTGTTTAGTGGGAGGTTGTGTAATGAGGATTAAGAACAGGCTCTGGGGTTCCATTCCACGTCTACCTCTTACTAACTAGAATTCCACCTGAAAAGATAGGTCCTGCTGCATAAATGATTGTGAGATCCTGCAGGCAAAGTGGTTTGAATCCATTAAATGATAACTGGCTACTAACATAGCCACCAGTTTGCTCCAGGCCACCCTTTGGGCCATGGGCTTCCCAAGAGGCCCAAGTAATTAGACTGTTTTAATGTGAAGTGTTTTACTGCAAGCCCATATAAAGACTGAACGGCTGTTAGCTTTGGGTTTATGCCTCCAGAGTACCTCACCTTCCTTGTCAAAAGGCCTCTGGTAGAATTCAAGAAGCAGAACTAGCATTAACTAATGGGTCATTTACAGTGTTGGTGCTCCTCATTTTAATAAGTGTCTCTTCCACTGGGGCTTTTTTCCTTTTTAGAAGTAAGCGTAGTCGTTTAGAAAAGAAGGAAGGAATTTGACAAGTCCTGGGTAAGCTCTACTATGAAATTTTAATCAAAGCCTACTCTATTCCTTGAGGTTTCTGCCCACCCAGAGGGTTGGCTAACTAACCGAGGTCATAGGCTGCTTGGATTGGTCCCAGAAAGGTCCTAGTTGCAGTGTGCCATCTTTTAATATCAGCAAGGCCAGACCAGTCTTTCCTGCACTGTTTTCAACAACTAAAACCTAATGAATCATCACAGTTCAGCAAAAAACATGAACCAGACTGAGCTAGAAGTCAGTATGGGGCATTTTCCTTTTGAATATTCAAGGCACTGAAATGAATTCAGAAGATTTTTTGCAAAATTCTTGGGATTCAGAGCTTGCAACTGTGTCCCTGCAAAAGATAACTGTTTAGAATGTAAAAGCAGACTTCCTTCCAAAGGTAATGTTTACAGAAAGGTAAGTAATGCATATTAAAAAGGGAAAGAACTCTACAATAACATGCAACTGAAACATAGCAATGAAAATCTTTTATTTTTTCCAAATTCAGATACAGAAGTTTGCATGTTTTGCAAATATTGCTTCAAAGCAACATTTCTATATACAGTGCCTTCTGTTCTAATAGCGCGTAAACATAGGTATGTATCCACAGTGCAATGTTGGCTCATCAAGGGTCCACCTTGCATACACTCATTACTTAAAGAAACAAAATGATTAGTAAAACCAGAACTGTTTTTGTCAAGGCAATTTTTGTAGGTGGATAGTTTTTCTCAAAAGACAAAACTTCGGTAGTGCACAAGTAACGGTAACAGTAATGTTTGCAAATAATTTCCAGTGCTCCAACTTGGGGTTAATTCAGCTTGACCCAGGAACTGGGGATAGAGCCCTCAACATGGCTTTAAAATAGGGGAGCACACAGAAGTCAGTACTTTGAGAATCCCTGCTCCCCTGCCCCCAGACCTCCTTGCTTCCCTAAGGACAAAAGTAACAACAGGTGAAATGGGATTATTTCCTTTATAAGACTTAAGCAATAAACCCATAATGGTCAGTTGGCAAAATTAGGTCAATTCTGTTTCTGCTTCGATCTGTGACAAAAACATTGACTACCTTAAAAGTTACAGCTTCCCCAGATGAGATACTCAAATGTATTTCCATAAAAGAGAAGTCAGTAATCTAATAATAAAAGTCATCATACCTCACAGTTGTGGCTACAGAAAATCATCTGGTTTCTTCCCCTTTTGGACAAGTGTCAGAATTCTGATGTGGCTCATTATCCAAAATGCAGATACCATGCACACTCCTTGGGCATTTCTTTCCATACCACAAACTTAGCAACGGGAAACAGCTTCTGGTAGAGGAATTGTGTCAGCTTTATTCCAGATGTTACAGCCACATATATTCCTTCTGATGGATAAGCTACAGTAGGTCAATTTATACCAAATTGTGAACAATACACTAGATAGAGCATTCCCTGAAACATCAGTACAGAGGCTTTAACAACAACAATCACCTGTGACTTAAAGCCTAACCATTCCAAAGATTGCTGGAGATACTGCCATTGCTATTGAGATATTGGCTACTTCACGTTTACATAGTAAATATGTGCAGCATTTAACATTACAGATTTATGAACTGACATTTAACTTGTGACTGTTAATTGGCAACTGTGCTTTGATTTTTGCCTTTAGTGATAAGAAAAGTAGTGAAACTGGTCACTCTTCAAAGCATGGAACATTTTCTTTCACTTTGACTATTAAGGAAAAACAAAGTATAGCAATTACACATGAAACTGTAACCTGCAAAAGTAACATAAATATTGTCTCAAAAGGTACAAACAGGTTGTACCTGGACCTTAAGCAGCATAATCACCTTGATCTCATCAAATAAACAGGAAATTTAAAGTGTTAAAGTATATTAAAACAATTCCAAAAACTACTGAACACACCCTTCAGGGAAGGAAAAAAGTGGCACAAGTTGAATCTGAAGTTGTTTACAACAATATAAAATAGGATAATTCCCCCAACCACATCCTTTGTAACGAATCTTTACATTGAAAGAGTTCGAAATTCTGGGAAATGTTTTTTGGACATTAAATAGAATTGGGGAGCTGTCAATATTAAGTAGTGGGTAGAAAATGCTGTCCTTTGGTTTCCAAGCCCCGCCTGCTTCAGCTCGGAATTCCTTCTAGATTCTTATTACAATGAGATTCTAGTTCTCCACAGGCTGTATGGGCTCTGCTACAAAAGACAACCCAGCCAACTCTGGGATGAAAGCATACAAAATTTGTCCCTGGTACCATGAAGTCATGCAAAAGGTGTGGTGAGAAAAGTGAAGTCTAACAAGGAGGCAGCCAAGGCCTCTCTGTTCCTTCCCAACATCCCACAGTATGGTGAAGTTACAATATCCCCATGAAGCTGGAAAAAAAATGCTGCCTGCTGCCTAAACACTATGCCAGGCAGAAATCGGAAGGGTTGGTTTGTACTCCAACCTGATAGAATAGTCAATTAAATAAACTGCAAGTTGAATTTACAACTGTTTCCAACTACACTTTTTTGGCTCTCATTCCATTTATCATCAGTGGCACGATTTCAAGTGAAGTTTGTGCAAAAAGACTCGCTCTTCATTCAACGATGTACAAAGAAGAAGGAATTCCAAAAGTCTTATTTGCCACCTTCTTGGTATCCTTCAAGATCAGAGTGCCCTGCCCTCCAGCAGCCAAAATTGCCTCCTTGTCCAGTGACCATCACACCCCTGCTCAGATCCCTGAAGTCGGTTGGTGTCACGTGCATTCGGCATGCTATGTTTGCTTATTTAAATAGGAAAGTTCCCCCTGCAGGTGCCCCAGGATTATGCCCCCATTAGTTATGGGTGCCCAGTTTCATGTTGAGCAGCAAAGGGCGATCTGCTGCACCTTCCCCAGGTCAGTCAGCAGCTGCTTGATGCAATGCTTGAGCTGTGGGAGCCTGGCCAGCGGCTCTGGGGGCTCCAGTTCCCCAGTGTAGTCCAGCCAGCTCTCCAACACTGTCACAGAAGAGAGAGAAGACCCAATGAGCTTCCAACATTTGATATCCAAAAACATCAGCAAGTTTCAGCACCTTATCCCCTCTGACCACTCATGGGGCAAGGGGGGAGCCTTTCAGCCAAGATTAACTCAACACCTGCTCTGTGAAATATTACTCCTGGGATAAAGCTCATGCTTTAGAGTAGTGCAGTCCCATAGAACTTCTGTGGTGATGGAAATGTTCTATATATATGTTGTCCAATACGGTAGCCACTAGCCATCTGTAGCTACCGACTACCTGAAATGTGGCTAGTGCAACCAAGTAAATGAATTTTTAATTTTATTCAATTTTAATTAGCTTAAATTTAAATACCTACAATAGCTAGTGGCTACTGTATTAGACAGTGAAGCTTTAGAGTCTAGAGGGCTTTGCAGGCCCCACCTTTTTCAGTGTTACTTACTATCCGCTCGTTATAAAGCTTTCCCATCTTGGAAATCAGAGTGCATTGGCATTTTAGCCTCCTGTCAAGGAAAATGAAAATGTGAAGGGACCTGAAAAGGTCTACTTTTATCACCATAAATTCTGATTTGCTTCATATTAATTATTGATTGATACATCATCAGCAGTAGCACAGAATACTGGTTTTATTTTCTTCCTTGAAGTATTTAATGTTAAGACATCCTAACACACTTGATTATAATTGGTTCAATATCTAAAAAGCTGTCTCTTGCCTGTGAGAGCCAAGACTGCCCTATAGAAAGATTTCTGCTCTTCCCCCAAGCCACCCCTGAAGCTCTGGCATGTGAGAGGCAACCATCCGGCAGCCCTGCCTCTAGGGTGCCACAGCCTTTCTGGTCCATGTACCAAACTATACCTTCTGGACAGTGGATCCAGGGGTGCAGGAGGAGGAAGACCTACCCAGTACCTACCCTCAAGCAGCCTGCAGCCTTGCCCACAGTCCTCTCCTCATCTCAGACCAAGCCTTCTACCTTCCTCTTCAGACCTTTCTAAATCCTTTGTTTCCTGAAGGTTACTTCTTAAGGAAGCCTTCCCCAATTCCTCACCCTGAATCTGGTCCCTGGGTTACGGGACATGATATCACATGTTCTTCCCTTGGAACATTTATGCAATCATGTATATTTACAAATAGGATGATTTCAGTAATAAACATTTCTCCCAATAGAGGGCACAGGCAGAGTCGGCCTTGCTTACCATTATATCCCTAACAGGCAATTGTACCTGGAACATAGGCACTCAACAAACACAGAGAGAGAATAAGTAACCGGTCTTTGCAAAGTGGCCCACTGACTGCCCTGGGCTCTGAAAAAGCTCAACTTCCCTCCTTCTAAGCCCATTTAGTAAAAAGATGTAAGAAATAAGAGACTGCCCTTTTGGACCTAATCTTGAAAACCAAGAGTAAAGGATCAAAGTCACAGGAGAGAGATTAGTGGCCTCCTAACCTAGAAAAACTCCACAATGACCAATTTCAATATATTAGTAAGTCTTAAAAATTAGGAGAATGGATTGCTCAGCAAAAGGGCACAAGAAAAGATGGAAAAAAGGCTTGTGGTTGATGCTGGCAGAGCCCATGTGGGCGAGTGGAAAAGAGGCTGTCAGGGCTGGTGGGTTTGATTCCAACAGAATAAGTCAGTTCTTGGGAAAATGATCCTACAATTGCTAAGAGGTGCCTTTTGAGATCATTGTACCTTCCTTGGATCTGGTTCCAGGCTAACCAAAGGACACCATAGGGAGAAAGGGCAGAGCCTAAGCCACTCAACAGTGTCTGAGCTTGGTTAACAAGAGTGTTTGGAGCTCCTAAGAAGGAAGCCTTCTCTCTAGGGCCACAGGGCTTCAGACTAGACCCAGAACTGCTGTAGGGAATTCACCAAGGTTAACTGCATCTCCTCTGGACCTCAGCCTCTTGCAGACCAAACCAGCATTCTCTGTTCACTGTATGCTGTACCATCACTCGTTTAAGGATGTTCAACAGCTTCTGATAATAGTGATTGCCAGCAGGACAGAAGGCTAAAGGGAAAGTTTCATTGCAAATACACTCCCAGATTACCTGTATAAGAGGCCTGTGTTCAGTAAGATTCTTTAAGAAGAATATTTCTAATGCTTAAAGATTTAATATTTTACTTTTCTCTTCAGGATCCCTAATTATACTTTGTCTTTGACTTTTAAAGTACTCCTCATGTAACATAAACTGTTACGTAGTAGTTGATATTAAAATAATGAATTTTAAAAAGTATGTATCAGTAGATATGACAGCTAACTAAATAAACTTTTCTTAAAGGTATATTACATCCAAATTCCTATAAAAGCTCAGTAGTGTTCAGAGAAATTGAAGAGTTGAGTCCCTATTGCAGTAGAAATGAAAAGGGATTCTGATGACTCTTAATTAAATACAATGCAAAAGTTCATTTACCTAAGTAAAATCTTTAAACTTTATAACTAATATTCATGCTTCTTTTGTACTGGGCCAGGAGTTTTAGAACACAGAGTGTGTGGCCCCAAGCCAGAGGATAACATATGAGGTCCTATGGAAGCCAGAGAAGAGCCCAAACTTGTCCTCCTCAGTGCACTGCCCAGCCAGTGAGACCAAGGCTGGAGAGTGGAAAGATGTAAGACAGACACAGGCTCTGGCTTCTCCCCTAAGGGCAACTTCCTTTGGCAGCAACAAAACATTCACCCAGCTTCCATGGTGCTAAGTCTCCTCTCAGGGGCCCTGAGCCACT
>PVKY010008573.1:0-13957 GCA_004027775.1 Bradypus variegatus
TCGAACAGACCAGTTGGAATTTAGGCGCCCGGTCCCGGGCTGTCCCTTGGAGCCTCTGAGCAGTGTGTCCTCCTTCTTGCCTAAACACAGCCCTTCCTGTGGGATGGTCCGTCAGCTCCGTTCCGACCGCTGCTTTGCCTTGTCATTGCTGAGGGCACCCAGAGGAGGCCGTCAGTGTCCTTGTCGCACGAGACTCCCACTGCACGTGGCAGGTGTCATTTCCTCTGCACTTTCAGCGCTTTCTAGTCTGTGACTCCGAGATTTTTCCCTCCCCCTCGCCCTCACTGAAGCCAGGGGCTGCAGAAGTCATTCCCGTCAGCATTGGTTGGGGTTGGTTTGAAAGTTTGACAGCTGAGAGTCAAATAAAGGCACTTGTGGTCACTGGTCCAAGGTGCCCTATTTCCTGCTGTGGTCTTCATCTGGGGTCCTTGGGGACCCCCACTGCTTCTGAACACTGAGCCTAAGGATGAGCCAGAACACCACAGGAAGCAGCTGCCATTAGAATCACTCAGACTTGTAAAAATGTACTGGAACCTTTATCGTGTCCTGGTTATAACTAGAATATGTGGATTTTAGTTTGCAGTTAACATGTTTCGAACATTACCACCTTCCTCCAACCCTACGGGAGCAGAGTTTGACCCAGAGGAAGACGAGCCAACATTGGAAGCAGCCTGGCCTCACCTGCAGGTACACGGCCGTGGGGTGCCCCGGGAGCCGAGGGTGGCAGTACCTGCAGGTGCAGGCGGGTGTTTCCCCTGGAGCTGATGCCCTGGCCCGAGGTTACAAGTGAGCCTGTGCCCTCAGTGGTTCTAGACCTTGCCGGATTGTAAATACAAGAATATTGGTACAGAAGAGAGAAAGTGTGGTGGGTTTTTTGTTTGTTCAGACACTCAACACAAATTACATGATGTAAGAGTATCCATATTTTTAAATGGAAACCACCACTTTGTTATAGCCATTGAATTCTGACTTAGAGGCCTTAACACGGACATTTATTCCCCTTTTTTGATGCTTAGATTTAATGTGCACCCACAGTGCTCCCCAAAGCTCAGGTGCGGACTGGTGCCCTTTAAACCCATCTGTGCAGCCTGAGGGAGGGGGGTCCTCCTGTGGGGGCACCCGTGAGTGGCCCCGAGGCCAGCGTAAGCCAAGAGCCGGTCGGGAGGGCAGGCGAGGGAGATGACGAGGCGAGGCTGGGGAAGGGAAGAGTCAATGGAGCCAACAAGGAAAGGGGAGAAGCTCAGTTTGGTGGCCGGGCTCCTTCCTGCCACGGCTCCCAGGTGTCCCCTGGGCCTGGGCGGGCACGGCACGGTGGTGGTGGCTACGTCCTATGCCCTCCACGCAGGGTAATTTAAGCCTTGGTGACATCTGCCAGGGGAACCATTTTGTTTACATGCCATTTAAGGGTACAGTTCATGATACTTAGCTAAATAAGATAGTTGCCATCATCCCTTATAATTAAATTAAGCCCCATTATTTAGCATTAATTCCATTGATATGTGGCTTTTTTTTTAAGGCTACTTTGGCAGGCAAAGGAAAATTCAGTTCATGGTGTGTTTTAATTTCTATTTAATAAAATGTCATTTTAATTTGATTCATTGTTCTTTTTTTCCCTCTAGCTTGTTTATGAATTTTTCTTAAGATTTTTAGAGTCTCCAGATTTCCAACCTAATGTAGCGAAGAAATATATTGATCAGAAGTTTGTATTACAGGTAAAGTACAAATTAGTGAAAACTTGACAGCCACAGACCTCTGGAGGGGGGCAGTGAGTCACTCAGCATCTTTTTCTTCTTGAAGCTTTTAGAACTCTTTGACAGTGAAGATCCTCGGGAGAGAGATTTTCTTAAAACTACCCTTCACAGAATCTATGGAAAATTCTTAGGCTTAAGAGCTTACATCAGAAAACAGATAAATAATATATTTTATAGGTAAGTCAGTGTGTGGATGGCATTTGTCTTTTTGCATGGTGGTTAAATTGTCATTTTAACATTTAATACTCCCCCCGCCTCCTTTTCTTTTCTTTGACATCTAATTAAGTTCCAGTAATTTTTCTCTTTCTGAGCAGCCGCGTTGTCGTGTGCAGGTGGAACCTCGGTTTCTGTCTCTGGACTGGGACCCCAGTGCCCCCCCACACCCCTGCCCACTGCCCAGGCCATGCTCCCTCCCCACCACCCCTCCTTGGCCTCCCTCCGCTGCCCCCTCCCGTGGCCCCAGCTCCTCACCACCCGTCCTTCTTGGTTTTGGTTTTCTGCAGAAACCTCCATAGCCCTGAGCATGTTCCGCCCTGAGGTGGAGATGGGGTGATTCTGCCTGGAGCTGGTGTCTGCCTTCCACCCGGGCACTGCTTGGGCTTTCCCCCAAATTTCAGTGAAAGGAGGAGGTTGTGAGGGGGAGACAATCTCAGAGGACACGTGAGCCTGCATCAAAGATCTGGAGCCTCGAGAAGATGCAGACCCCGCTGTGCCCCGAGGCGAGGGGGCAATGGTTGGAAGCCTTGGCTGGAGGCATCTTTTCCTGCGGAGCCGCTTGAAAGTAGTCTTCTCCGGGTTCACAGCCCCATGGCTCACGAGAGAACATTCCATAAAGTTCCAGCATCGCACCCTCCTTGACCACTCCACCACCCCCGTCTTTGTTTCCATGTCTCACCGAAGCTTCTGGTGCCAGCATCTCAGAGCTAGCCACACCTTCCCTTCTGCTGCTGCCTCTGGGTCACACTCACTGCCCAGGCCCCATCCTGTTTCTCTTGCGGTGAAGCAGCGCAGCTCCTCGGCCAGGCGCGGGGACCACGGCTAAGCCCCACTCTTCTTCCTGGTCTGTGTCTGCTCCCTAACAGGGCTCTGTCCACACCGTTTCAGCTCATGGAATGCTCTTTCCCACAGTCCCTTCTTGCAACCTCCCAGGCCTGCCAAAACATCGCTTCATTAAGACTCCCTTGGCAGCTGGGGTCAGGGTTCCCCGGGAGGGCAGGGACCGTGCAGGCTGCCCACCGCACACCCCCAGCGCCAGCCTGTGCCCAGCCCCCGGTGGACACTGCATAAACGTCGATGTGAAGTGGCCCTGCTTCTTATTTGTCCCTGGAAAGCCTACTCAGTCCACAGGTTTTGCTCCTCAGGACAGGTTGCCTCTCAAAGGCACCTCTGACCTCAGGGACTGAAAGCAGTGGCAAATCCACAGTGCCCCGGAACGAGAACATGGAAGCTTGCCCATAACCTGGCTTCAGTGCCTTCCCTGGGATCCCACTCGCTGCGTGGGGCTGACAGGCTGCCACCTGGGGAGCTCAGGGAGCCCCAGCCCCGGCACCGTGGGGCCTTGACGGGCCCTTGCTTACTTGGTTGTGGTGACCAAGCACAGAAGAAGAATAAAGGATTGAAATAGTGGACAGCAAGTGAGGTCCCTCAGCCGCCGAGACCACAGCCCCTGCAAGCATTCCAGGCCCAGCTCTGTCTGCTGCAGCCCGGTGCACTGCCCCGGAGCGAAGGCTGCCCTCCCCTCCTCTCACTTCCCGCGTTTGGGAACTAGAGCCCTCCTGCTGTGTGCCTCCATCTGAGCTCATCCCACCTGTGTGGTGGAGGGGGACACTGGAGGCCGCCCGGATCTGACGCACTTCCAGAGACCAGAGCACAGTGGCTCCTTAAGTGTTACATTCTCATTGTGCATTTCCAGGCATCAGGCTCCCCTTTTTTTTTTTTTTTTAGAAACTTTATTTTGAAATACTTTCAAACATACAGGACAGTTACAAAAATAATACAGTCCCCCTGCAGAGAACTCCAACATACCCTTACTTCCACCTCAGCCCTGGTGGAAGATCCACCAATTTTAACATTTTGCCACATTTACCATATTCATTTGCCTGTCCGTCTGTCTGTCTGCTCGTCTAGTTCTTTTTCAGTCCATTTTCTGAACACTTGAATGTCAGTTGCACGCACCACACTCCGTGAACACTTAGCGCTGCCGTGCTGGTTTCCTAAGAACGGGCGTTCACGATGGAACTGCCGTCTGCCGAGTTCCTGCAGTTGAGCGTCACCGTCAAGCTTGCAGCCTGTTTTTAGTGTTGTCCTACGTCCTCAGAGTGTCCCTCTGAGCATTCTCTCCTCCCTCGCCTGACCCCATCCAGGGTCACGTGTTGCTTTTCGTTGTCATCGTCTCTTTAGTTGCTCTCCCTTTCTTTTTAAACTGTGGAGACACGTAGTGCAACGTTAACACATCCTTTTTAACTAGATCGTTACTTGGCTGTGTACTTAGCAAGACACAATATAACTTATTTAAACAACAGAGAACAGGCACAATTCAACTTCCATTCTTTTAAACCTAAAATGAAAGCCCTCCCTAAAGTGACCTTTTCCTTAACCTGTAGGTTTATTCAGGTAGCAGAGGCACAGGTCTGCTGAACACTTGCAATAAAAGTAGAAAAGTCCCCCTATGTGAGAGAACTTTAATAACTGAACTATTTAAATAGATTATCATTCAAAAGTTGTTAAATGTAATGGAGTTCAGTCTTGGTAAGTGCTCAACACTCTGCTAGACAGTAGCAGCTTTGTTCTGTTTTTTAGTAACCTCTTCTTTGCCTTTCTTGGCATATGCGATCAAAAGTAAGCACGTTGTTTATGTTCTGTAATTGGTCGAGATGTCCATCTTCCCCATGACTCCCCTTTCAGGTGAGAGGAAAGGAGAGAAAGGTCTTGAAAGCTGTGTTCTGTTCATCTAGTTCTGTGTAGTACAACCATGTCTTATAAGGAAAGAGCATTTCAAAAATATTTGCATCAACTAATTGAAAATGTTCATATAAAGCTCTCATTTATTTCTATAGTTTCTCATTCTAATCATTTTTAACATCTAACTTTTTGGGAATGTGGGTTGAGCAGCACATCGGCTCACCGGTAATTCCTCTTCTGTGAACAGCGGCACCTGCAGTCAGGCGGGCAAGCGCGAGCGGCTTCGGTTGCCTTTTGCTGTGGAACAGACACCCACGATGGTGCCTTAAAGCGCCGTGACTTACTGTTTCTCACGATTTTACCATCTGAATGGGCTCTTCTGTCCTCGGCCAGCTGAGCGGCTCCGTCTCCCCTGCCTCTCCGTGACTCGCGGGGTTTTCCTCACAGCACGCGGGGCGCAGGGCAGTTCAGAGCCGTGTCCGAGGGAAGCCCCGGGCCTTCGGTGTGCACGGTGCCACCAGGTTGCATCGGCTTCACTACGCCTTTCGCACTGGGTTCCCTGACACCTGCAGGACTAAACCCAGTTTCCGGAAGCTGCCCCTTGGAGCCTGTCCCTCTTTGCCTCACCTGCTTTCCCGCCTCCTGCTTGTGCCGCGCTCCGTGTACGGGCCTGAGTGCTGCCCAGACTAGCTCTGCGCCCCTCGACCCCCTCGCTCGGTCACTGTCCTCCTTCAGGGTCCAGCGAAGCACCAGCCCCTCGGGGAAATGTGGCCGTTTGGGAAGACAGAAACCTTAAGACCCACGCTTCAGGAATATCTCATTTTATGGATGCTTGGCCTGTCCCATCCCGTAAGGCCACTCTTCATTTCAAAGAAAGACAAGGAATTTCAGAGTCAAAGTTTTTTTTATCACTGCAGATAAAAACATCAATGTCAAGCTTAGAGCTGTCTCTAAAATGTCGTTCAACAGGCACCGCTCTCCTTTCGTTTCCGTTGGGCCCTGAGCGCTCAGCCTGTTGCTTTAGACTGACACCAGGGGAGCGAGGCTGGGTGGGCGGCCTTGAGGGAGAGGCCCTTTTCCTCCTGGAGTCCTGGTTCCTTCACCAGCTGTGTCTGCAGCCTCGGGTTCGGCTCAGTCCTCGCCCTGGGGGTGCAGTGGGGGTCCCAGCCGGCCCCACACGTGAGAGTCAGGGCTGCACGGTCTCCCGTTCCAGAAGGATGTCTCTTGAGGGCATGTGGAGGGACGGGCAGGGGGGTGGCCGAGAGGGTTGAGGAAATAGCTTCTGCCCTTTCCAGGCACTGCGCTGAATTGCGGAGGCCCTAAAATTAAGTAAAACATCAACTTACAAGCTGGGCTAATGGCTATATATGTGATAACAGAGAAAAACATGACCTGTAGAATCTAGTGCCTGAAACTTGGGTATTCACCGTAAATTCCTTCAACTTCTCTGTATGTTTGAAATTTTTCAAGATGAAATGTTGGGGAAAAATCGAGCAAGATGAGCTCCCTGCCTTCCAGGCGCCGCCTTTGCAGGGTGAGGCCTGCTCCGGCCCGGGAAGGCCGCGGAGGCCGAGTTCGCCAGGCCCCGTGCCTGACCGGCTGGCTGCGTGCTTTTTCCCTCCTTAAAGGCACTGTTTTCTTATTCAGAGGGTTTTAATCTTTCCAGCTTTGAGTGTCGAATTCTGATTGATAATTTTCTTCCTAGGTTTATTTATGAAACAGAACATCACAATGGCATAGCAGAATTACTGGAGATATTGGGAAGGTAAGGTATTGTATTTTATTGATAACAACTGACTTTTAGTTGAAGTTTATACCAGAATGGTCCAGTTCATCTAGCTCAACTGCCCCTTTTCCCAAAACAATGCAATTTAAACCCTCTTCTAAAAGAATTTAAGTACGAGTTTACTTAATAGCAGGTGCTTGCTCTTGGATTAGGACACACTAAATGACAAAATCTCTCCGTTTTGTCATTGGGTGCATTCTATATCATATACCTCAGTGTCATTGCTGTAGAAAGACATTTTAATTATGTGCTCAAGAGCAGCACGTGAACAGGTGTGCGTCAGAAGCTGACGTGAGAATGACCACTATTGTGTAGTGGGGCTGTTGAGCAAATGCTGATATTTCAGTCTTCTTTAATTTTATAAATTTTTCATCGTCAACATTTCAGAATGTTCAACTTAATACAAATGAAGTTCCCACTTGCTATCATTTTGTAAAAACCGATGACCTCCGCAGGCTCTGTGTTGGGCCTCCTTTCCCAGTGTCATCTCCCACCCCACCCCTGTCCCAAGGCCCTGGGGCTGGTGAACTTGACAGTGCCGATCATCCCGGGCCTTTCTGAGGGATTCCGGAGCGTTAGCAACTAAAGGCTCCAAGAAGCCCTGCGGGGACGGGGACTTCTGTTTAATCTAGTGATTCCCAAAATTATTTGAACACAAAGCTCTTTCCTCAAGGAACACTGATGATATTGTGGATCTGTGGTCTCACCCGTATTTCTGAGATAAACTCGCCCTGACGTTTTAGATGTAATTTGGAAAATGGTAGTCATTGAGAATTCTGCTCGGGTTGGTTTCAGCACTCTCTGGACTGGCTCTCTCTCCAGAAAGGGTGGTGGGAGGCTAGGAGTGGACCTCGGGAGGCAGCTGCTCTGCTTGCCAGTTCACTGCTCTCTGCTTCGCTTTCCTTGTCTCTAAAAGGGCAGACGCATCGGATGGGGGGAAGGAAAGTATGGGGCACAGCCTGCCTCACCACGCACAGGGCGTCCGTGCCGCCTCTGCTACTGCCGTCTGTTTTCCAGGTGTTTTGTCTTGGGGTCCCCCCAGGTGAATGGGCCCAGCTTCCTTGTTGGGCCCCCCCTGAGGTCCCCACTGTGCCTGAGATGAATGGGTAACAGAAGGCCAATTAAGAAGCGGCTGACACTGTTTCTGCAGTTCTCAGTAACATTTACCTGCGCTTGCCTAATACAAAACCAAACAAACTGCTGATATTGGAGGTGAAAACTTCCTTTCAGCAGCTGCCAGTAGGAACCCTTTCCTTGCCGAGCTTTAACTCACACCCTTTCTGCAATACTCTGACTTGGTTCTGCCTGGAAAGCTCAGGGAAAGCAAGTTTCTGAAGCTGGACAAAGCCCTGGTGAAAATGCAAGCTGGAGGGAAGGTGATGTTGGCTGGGTGTGGGGGCCCCTGGAGTGGGGGCCGTCCTGGGCCCCCCACTGCCAAGCAGCTATGGAAGGAAGAGGCTTTGTCCCCAAAGGCTCCAGCTCTTGAGCCAGCTGCTTGCTGTTCTGGTTAAATACTCCATAAGCCCAGAATTGTTAAATTATCTTAAAGTTACAAAGATATGCTTCCTTGAAGATTTGTTTTCCATAAATTTCTGATTATGCTCTCCTTTTTTCTGTAACATTCTGCCTGCTGGTTTTCAGGCTTTTATACAAACTGAAAGAAAAACAGCAAGAGATGTTTTAAAAATCTGAAGTTAGTAAATACTAAAGCTTTGAATAAATCCTTTTTATTTTTGCAGTATAATTAATGGATTTGCCTTACCACTGAAAGAGGAGCACAAGATTTTCTTATTGAAGGTGTTATTACCGCTGCACAAAGTGAAATCCCTGAGCGTCTACCACCCCCAGGTAAGGGGTCCGGGGTCACCTTCACAGGCCGTGCACATGTGGGCACTTGGAGCCGAGACGCCGAAGCCCAGGCTGCCGCCTGGGGGCGGTTTTCTCTCTGACATGACATGACCCGTTTGCCTAACTAGCTTCTGCTGGTAACGGAAAGGATAGGAGGGTAAATAGGGTTCCTTCTGAGAAATTCAGAAAAATCTCCGGGCTACAGAATTCTTAAATGTGTTTTAAACAGAGAAGGAACTGACTGATTGAATGAAAGGAGTCAAGGAAGCTTCTCAGAGGAAAGATTTTTGTAATTTAAGATTTCATGCCTTAAAGGAAAAAAGCTCATATGTCCATGGCCTATGAAAAAGTTTAAAACAAACAATCAAAAAAACTGGAGTTTTAAAACTTTGTAGAAATCTAAATTAGTTATGTTGAAAAATTGGCCAATAAGTGCCTACTAGCCAGTTTGTTGGCTGCATTTACCCAGGACATTTGAATTCTCCCTCATTCTTGTTCGTGTGTAGACGGAACTTCACTGTGCTGATGGAAGCACAGCAAGGATTTAGGGCACACTCGCGCCTCCCGCTGTTTCTTGTAGCCTGAGCTTGTCACAGGCCTGCCATCAGGGTAGCATACCACGAGCCTGTGCGCAAGTCTGCGGCATGAGGTGAATTACAGAAAAGTATATCCTCTCATTGATCCTAACAGCACTGACTTCCTGGAAAATATTTCCACGAGAATGATTTTTCTGATCGCTATTAATGGTAACACCTTTATACCCAGCCAGGTTGTTGTCCTACTAATGGTTTGGTAAAGAAATTAACAGTTCCAAGATCTAAAACAGAACCAGATCTTAATGTGGTTTTACGCATTCATTACAACCTCCCAAAGGACAGCAGGAAAAAAAACCCCATGCTTGGGCTGACTTATTGGGGTTACTCTAAAAGACCATTCAGCTTTCTGATCCGTTGACAGCAACTCGAAGCCCCTCTCTGAGAGCCCCGAGCGGTGCCCACGCTGAGTGGGGGGCAGCACCATGGCCGGGCGGGCCTGCCCAGAGCAGAGCCTCGCTCCATCAGGCCCCGGTCTCGCCACGGGAAGGTGCCAACCTGCTGCCAGAAGAAACAGCAGCGTTTTCGTTTTGCAGTGAGCTGGTAATGCTTTTTTTCTCCTTTCCTTTGTAGCTGGCGTACTGTGTAGTGCAGTTCTTGGAAAAGGACAGCACCCTTACCGAGCCAGTAAGTACCACTTTCTGGGCAAGTTCTTGACTCCTAGCAGACACATGTGGCTCTGCTGGGCAGGGACACGGGGCTGTGCCGGTGCTGACTTGCTGTCAGAACACCTGCCTTACTTCAGCTTCATTGCAAGCCTGGTAAACAGGTGGGTTTCACTTGTGGTGTACGTTTTTAAAGTTTAGTAATTTTAATTAAAATTTTCTTTATTATACAGATTATTTTACATAATAAGATTGCCATCTTATACCTTACTCACTTTACTCCTTTCACTCAAAGCCCTTGAACGGCTGTATCCATTAAATCACGTGCATTTTAATGCTTTCACGTCTGCTTGGTTTGACAACCTGTTTAACCTACTTAGGTCAAAGGGATTATGGTGAGGGTTTGAAGTGCTTGTACTAAAGAGGTTTCACCTCCTTGAGAATTCTTTCCAACTTAGAGTGTCACTATTTTATGATCCTTGCGTCACTCAGTGTTTGGATTTCTAATTTCTAATATTCTCAGCATTTTGTCTTTATTAAGAATAAAAAGGCTAGTAAAGCCTAGATTAGTCAATCCAAGCCTGTCAGGTGCCGGTTTAAACTTTGAGTTTTAAAATACTGTTAGAATAGAGAAGGGAGGTTTTGACGTTCCTGGGTCCTTCCTATCCCATTTTCCTGTGTGGCTGTCGTTTTTATATGGGAGACACACGAGAAAGTCTTAGTACTGAGTTCCTGAATCAAACTGGCTTTTAAGTGTGTACGTTGTGGGTGTAGGCCTCCCACCCCCCATCTTGCCCATCGAATCCACACAGCCCAGCAGGAGCCTCTGCTGCAGGCGGCAGAGGGACGCGCACCTTGGAGGCTGCATGCTCCCCCGACGCACCAGCCCCCCGTCCCTACCCCAGTGCTCCCCCAGCCAGGGCCTTTGCTGCGTGAGGGGCTGGAACCCCCCAGCATCAAGGCACTTAACCCACACTTGGGGGGGGTTATCCTCTGTGACAGACTTAGACACACTTAGAAAAAAATGAGACTGTGTTAATCGAGAAGCCAGTTTGTAAGCAGAGCGGCTCCTCGCGTTCCCTTCTCGCCTGCCTGCCTCGGGTGAACCGCGCTGTACCGGGGCCAGGCAAAGCGCTTCCTGTGTCAGGACATCGGGGTGGGATGGGGGCACAAAGCCTGGAAAGCCCTGGCCCCGCTGCCTAGCATGCAGGTCCTGGCCCAGGGAGCCAGTGGGCCATTGAGTTTCCGGAGGAAGCCTCGGCACCTGGAGCTGCACCGGAAGCAGACGGCCTCCGTTGGCTGGGGTGGCACCCCCCGGGCAGACGCCCTCTTCCACAGAACGCGGCAGTGCACTAAAGCATCTGGAGCCGCGGAATGATCATCAGAGCTCATTCCAAAGAGCATAAACATAAGTCCCACTTATGTTAACCTGCTTCCAGAAGCAATGCTTTTTCAATGAAATTGAATTGCTGAATCAGTTGTGTTCTCTGGCTCCCAAATTAATTTCTCCCTAAAATCCCCCTGGCTAAGGGCGGAGGAGCAGTGCCCTGTGACGGGCCCTGCAGCTGCCAGGCTCTTCCCCGTGGCCAGTGCACACGGGAGAGTCGCGCCAGTCAGTGCCCAGGCAGAGGTTCTGAGCTAAAAGGAGGAGGAAATCATTAAATGATGCCTTTTTGAATCATTCTTTTAAAGACAGTTGTGCTGTGAATTTTTATTCCAGGCTTCAAAACTAGAAGCATTTTCTGTTTTTATGATGTTTGAAGTTTTTATAAAGTATAATAGAGGGGATAATACAGGATCCTGAATGCCGAAAGCATTGGAAGAGAATTGTTGTAAATGGATGTTTTTTAAACACCCACCTTATTTTTTGAGCACTGTAATGTTTAAAAGAGTGGCTTGCTACGCAGAAGGCTGGCACGGGCTGCCGAACCGTCAATGTCAGGTGAGAGCCGGCAGCCTTGGCTGATTTCACAGCAGGCCTGTTGGTGGCCAGGTGGGGACGGTGGCTCCAGGACATTGCCGTGACTCAGCTAAGAGCTGCTTGAAGGGATTAGCTTGCAGCGGTGCCTTATGTGTGCAATGTATGTTTATGTGTACGTGTGTGCACAATACATAATTGTACCTGCACAAGCATATGCATGTACTTGACGGAAGTGTATAAAATGCCTTTTTCAGACTTAATACAACTAAACTCTAGGAATATTAATCTATTAATCTGCAGCAAATCAACTCCAACCTTGTACTAGTGTGATGGCTGTAGGAAATTTGGAAACTGCAGGAACATAAAAAGGAAGAAAAGTTACCCCACAGAAACCCCTTTCTAGTGGTGTGACTCGGGCAAGGAACTGAACTTCCAAGAGCCTCGGTTTCCTCACCCACAAACTCGGAACCCACGAAGTCTGGTGACACGTGTGGTGGGGAGCTGGCCTCAGCCCCCGCGTGGCGGTGGGAGTGGCCCAGCCAAGCCCCTTGAGGCCCCCGCCCAGGGCCACATGCAGAGGGGACAGCCTCAGCTGGCTACACTGTGTCAACGTGCGTGTGTGTGTGTCACCAGTAGCTTCTGACTGGCTCTTTCACTCTACAACGTGTATGTGGATTCACATGCTCTGTCTTCTCAGTTGATCTTACTCTCTCGAAACACTGCCAAATGCTTGTTTTTGTTTCTCTCTGTGCTAAGGGAATTGACTCTCCCTCAAGAGGCGGTTAATCAGAGAAAGGGGCTCGTGTAGTTTAAAAGTGGTTCTAAAGTATATGCAATTACTGCGTATTTCTCTAATTATTAAAGAAAAAAAAAGTACTAATTTACTAAATCCCCATTCCTTCTACAAGGGGGGAACCGCCTTCCCCTGTTGTTTTGCAGTGGGGATTCCCTGGTGAACGTGGCCGCTTGGTCCTGGAGCTGGGGCACCGGGCGTCACATGTGTGTGTCTTTTTGCAGGTGGTGATGGCCCTGCTCAAATACTGGCCAAAGACTCACAGTCCAAAAGAAGTAATGTTCTTAAATGAACTGGAAGAAATTTTAGACGTTATTGAACCGTCGGAATTTGTGAAGATCATGGAGCCTCTCTTCAGGCAGTTAGCCAAATGTGTTTCCAGTCCACATTTCCAGGTACGCGGGGCTGGGAAGGGTGTTCGATTGTCTCGGTGTGCTCATTCTGGGAATGACAGGTACCGCTGCTTGTCTGCTCATGTTCTGCTGCTCATTTAATTTAAAGGCAAAATTCAAGTTTTTACCTTGAAAAATAAACTTTTAATTCCACACAATGCCCTTCAGCATCTAGTCCCCACCACTGAATGCGTGTTTTTCACTTGTCCTGTTCGGGATGCTCCCTGATACAGAGAAGCCTTACTTCCCATAGCCAAGCAACCAGCAGCTGATATAAGGCCCCTTGGCTCTGGCGCTCTCTCCCTTCCTCTCTCCTGTTTCTGGTACCTGTATAAATGCACCTGTCCTTACCCATTGTCAGTGCTGGACCTCACCCTGTCCCACTTTGCCCCAAGTGCCCCCTGAGCCCCCCGAGCCCCCCATGCCCGCACTGGCTCCTGCTGCTCCCCAGCCGCCCGCCTGCAGGAGGTGCTGGCCCCAGCCCTGTCTGTCAGCAGGAAGTCCCCATGCACCCCCATGAGCAGAGTGAGGTCCAGATACACAGCGAGCAAGGCCCTGCGGCCTCTGGCAGGAGAAAGAAGGCGAGGCGGCCCTGCCCTGTGACCCCGAGCGGCCGCGGCTGCCCAGGAGGTGCTCACCCACTGTGGGAAACGCAGCCGGAGCCACTTCACTGCGAGCCTGGCTGGTCAGGAAAAGGCCATGGGATGAGGGGCCTCTGAGCTGGGCCTTTGCGGGCGCTGTACAACCAGCCGAGTTGAGGCAGGAAAGCACAGCAGCGACAGCAAAGCCAGGATTCCCATTGGCTGACGCAGGGCACGCCCGGCGGGGGCAGGAGGGAGGCAGCTGCTGCGGCCACAGACCCGCCGGTGCAGGTGCCAGGTTCTCATCAGGTTCCTGGACACGCACTGCACACGTTCACCTCCAGGAAGGGGAAGTTTCAGAAATGCGTGTCGTCACCTAGACCCTGCGGGAGCCGCAGCCCAGGCTTGACGTGAGTCAGCGGGTGGGACCCGGAGGGCCGCGAGGCGACAGCACCACTGCAGGCTTCCTGAGACTCACGGCGCCTCCCACAAAGAGAAGTAGCCGCCGGTGGGGGTGGCGATGGCCCGCCCACGACAGGACACAACACGTGCCTGAGGAAAAGCGCGTGGTGGCATCTCTAAACTCCGAGATGCTGATCCCTTAGTGTATAACCTGATTGGTCTCTGGAACAATGCGTATCTCTGAGACACCTGAAACTCAGAGCTAGAGCTCGGCAGATATGAATGTCAGTATTAGTGCATACAGCCACTGTTTAAAAAAAAAAAGCTGAAAAAGAGCCCAGACTTCAATTAGTGACATGAATGAAGCAGGTCTGGTTAAGACCA
>PVKY010008574.1:0-13966 GCA_004027775.1 Bradypus variegatus
CAGGGGTGCCCCACCATGGGTGTCCACCACAGGTGCCAATGCTTAAAAGTTGAGTTTTTGCAAAAGCCTGCGTTTCCCGAGTTTCATGCAAATAGAGCAAGATTTGGCCACATGATGCCTGGTGGCAGCCCCTGGGGGGCGTCGGGTCCTCCTACAGTCAGGGCGGCCCTGCTCTGCAGACACTGCTTGGCTCTGGGCCTGGGGCTGGGTTGGGCTCCTCCGTGTCCGTCATCCTGGACTCCTGCGGCCCTCTGATGCCTCTTCTGTCATCCACCTGGTCCCTCTCCCTCTGGACCCCGGGGGGGCTGGTACCACAAGGTGGGTGGAGAGGCCCAGTGTCCCCAGCGTTGCCGGGTGGGGCCTCCGCTCACCACCGCTGGGCGTCCGGGCAAGCCCCGGGCTGGATGTGCAGTGTGGGGCCGTGGTGGGACCTTGCAGGGCAGGGGGCAGGAGGCCAGGTGCCCGGGCCCCCGTGGCTTCCCCTGCCCTACAGCCCACTGTGTGCACAATGCTCGTCCAGACTGAGCAAGCTCGATGGCCCAAATAGCCATGGTTGGCGATGGGATGCTGAAGCTCTAAAGTGGCAGCTCTGGGGAGAGGCACTGGCCCCTCCTATCGCCCCGGGAGGAATTATTGCCGTTTTACTGGAGGGAAACCAAGACTGTTGAGGTTTTGTGAGCAACTCAGCTTTCTGGAACTTTCCATGGCCAGCCGGGGACTGCATCTGGGCTACCTGGATGCCCTTCCTTTCCTCTTGTTTGATCAGGATACTTGTAGATTTATAGAAAAATCATGCCGGAGCACTGAGTTCCCCTATGCTCCCCTCACATGGTTTTCTCTGTTAACGTTTTGCGTTAGTGTGGTCTGTGCGCCGTTACGTTTAAAGCATTTCTTGTGAATAACAGAACCGCTGGTCTCTGTATTGAGTGCTGTGGTGAGCCAGGTGCTGCCCTAGAAGTGGTGCCTTTAGCTCCATTTTACAGCCAGGGAGAAGGAAGCTCAGAGAGGTTAAGACACTACCCCGAGGTCACACAGCTACTAAGCAGTGAGCTCTTGAACGCAGGCCCCTGCCTCACATATGCCACCTTCGCCTTGCTGGGGTCCCAGAGGCCTGGGGTGTGGGGGCTCTGGGGTCTCCTACGGGGAGGCCCGGCCCAGCTCAGTGGAATCCTGGGTGACCTACCATGTGCCCCCTCTGCCCGCAGCGCCCTACACCATCATCACCTTCCCCTTCCTCTTTGCCGTCATGTTTGGGGACGTGGGCCACGGGCTGCTCATGTTCCTCTTCGCCCTGGCCATGGTGCTGGCTGAGAACCGGCCGTCTGTGAAGGCCTCGCAGAATGAGGTGAGGGGGCCTGGGGGGGCACCAGGGGGTCTGGGCAGGGGCGGGCTGGTGGGAGCCTGGGCAGCCCTCCCAGCACCTGTCCCCACCCCAGATCTGGCGGACCTTCTTTGGGGGCCGCTACCTGCTGCTGCTCATGGGCCTGTTCTCCATCTACACGGGCTTCGTCTACAACGAGTGCTTCAGCCGCGCCACCGCCATCTTCCCCTCGGGCTGGAGCGTGGCCGCCATGGCCAACCGGTCCGGCTGGAGGTGAGGCCCAGAGCCCGTGCACCCCCGCGGCACCCACCAAGCGCTGCCAGCCCTGACCCCCGCCCACTGTTGCCGCAGCGACACCTTCCTGGCCCAGCACCCGCTGCTCACCCTGGACCCCAATGTCACTGGCGTCTTCCTCGGACCCTACCCCTTCGGCATCGACCCGGTGAGTCCAGTCCACTCGCCTGCAGGTGGTGGTGGCTGGGGGTGGGCGGGCTGCCCCCTGCGACCCCTGTGTGCAGAGCTGGCCCCCAAGCCTTACCCCCGTGTCCTGCTGCGGCCCCGTCCCCAGATCTGGAGCCTGGCCACCAACCACCTGAGCTTCCTCAACTCCTTCAAGATGAAGATGTCCATCGTCCTGGGGGTCGTCCACATGGCCTTTGGGGTGGTCCTCGGAGTCTTCAACCACGTGTGAGGGCCGGGGCTGCGGGGGGCTACAGGCAGGTGGGTGCGGGCGGCGGGGCCAGGCTGGGCGCGGTGACCCAGCCCTGTCCCCCCCGGCCCAGGCACTTCGGCCAGTGGCACCGGCTGCCACTGGAGTTCCTGCCCGAGCTGACCTTCCTGCTGGGCCTCTTCGGCTACCTCGTCTTCATGGTGGGCTACAAGTGGCTGCGCGTCTCGGCCGCCGGCGCCGCCTCGGCCCCCAGCATCCTCATCCACTTCATCAACATGTTCCTCTTCTCACGCAGCCCCTCCAACCGGCCACTCTACGCTGGGCAGGTGGGCAGGCGCAGAAGGTGCTAGAAGTGGACAGCCCCTTCTCTGCAGGCGGGATTCCTTAGGGAGTGACGGCGCTGCTCGTTCGGGCTGGGTGGGGCGGGGGGCCACCGGGCGTGGGGCTGCAGGCTCTCTGAGTGCAGGTTACCCTCTCGCCTGCAGGAAGTGGTGCAGTACACACTGGTGATCCTGGCCTTGGCCATGGTGCCCGTCCTCCTACTCGGCACGCCCTTGTACCTGCACCAGCAGCACCGCCGCCGTCTCCGGCAGAGGGGGCCCGCTGGCCGAGCACCGGTACAGGCTGGGGGCGTGGGGGTGGCTGTCTTGGGGGCCTGCGCCGGGCTGTGGCCCCGAGGGTTGGTGGAGGCTGGGGAGCAGGGGTGGGCCGCGTCCGGCTGTAACCCCAGCCAGCCTCAGCTTGCTCCGCCAGCCTCCTGCCATTGTTCCGAGCTCATGCACCTGCTCCCCACCCCCAGGCTGGGGACAAGGCTGGGCTTCTGGACTCGCAGGAGGCCAGCACCTCGGTGAACAGCTGGGGCTCCGATGAGGAGAAGGCGTCCCCGCGGGGGGCCGTGGAGGCCGAGGTGAGTGCCGGCTTTCGGAGTGGGGGTGCTGCTGGCTGCCCCCTGCCCCTCACCCGCTGCTGCCCCCCCCCCAGTTTGCCTTCTCCGAGGTGTTCATGCACCAGGCCATCCACACCATCGAGTTCTGCCTGGGCTGCATCTCCAACACGGCCTCCTACCTGCGCCTCTGGGCCCTGAGCCTGGCCCATGCCCGTGAGTACCAGCCGCGGTCCTGGGCCTGGCTCCCTTGCACGCCCGTGGGAGCTGGCGGGTGGCCCGGGTGCCACCCCCTTGCCCTTGGTTCCCCCTGGCCCAGGCCTCAGGGCCCCCTGTGCCTCTGGCCACAGAGCTGTCTGAGGTCCTCTGGGCCATGGTGATGCGCGTGGGCCTGCGGCTGGGCCATAAGATGGGCGTGGCAGCCCTGGCGCTGGTGCCCATTTTTGCCGCCTTCGCCGTGATGACCGTGGCCATCCTGCTGGTGATGGAGGGGCTCTCGGCCTTCCTGCACGCCCTGCGGCTGCACTGGTGAGCATGGGGGGAGAGGACAGGGGCTGGGGGGGAGCTGGGGCGTGGGCTGTGCCCTCACCACCCACCCCCTGTCCCCAGGGTGGAGTTCCAGAACAAGTTCTACTCGGGCACTGGCTACAAGCTGAGTCCCTTCACCTTCGCTGTGGAGGACTAGCGCCTGGCTGCGGGCACTGCCCGTGAACCCTGCCTTTACCTCCCAAGACTTTAGAAAAGAAATAAAGGGAGAAGCCCAGGGCCTGCATTCTGGCCTTGTCCGGAAACCGGGGAGTTGGGGAGGGCTGGGTGGCAGGACTGGGAAAAGCCAGGCACCCAGGACGGCAGGGCCTTGGGCTCTGGGCAGGGTGGCTCCCTGCCTGGCTCTGAGCCTCTGGATTTCACACCTGGACTTGACACCCGCCCCTGAGCTCATCTTCTACGTACCCTCCTTTCCACCCATGGCTGCTCTGAGGCTGTGAGGAGGGAGAGGCACCGGTTAGGATCTGGGGCCTCTGAGAAGTCAGGGAGCACTTGGGAGCATGGCTGCAGTGATCCCAGACTAGGGGAGTGAGTGCCCCTTCCTTGGGAGAGTGCAGACAGGCTGTAGAATATTTGGGGTGCTCTGGGTGAGGATCATGTGCCTGTCACCCATCCAGCCAAGGTTTCCATGCCCACACCCTCGTGCTGGCCCCGGGGCCCAGAGTACTGGGAAGCAGAGCAGACCCCTGCCCCCGAGCCTGGCAAGTGGTCCACCCCCCCTGCCAAGGGCATCACACACCAAAGGCCATATGCCTGCATGGAGAAGGGTAGTTGTCCGGGGTCCCCATGGGTCAGAGCCGGCCACCAGCCCGTTTCCAGGCCGCCCTAGGTCATGCCCCTCCCATCCCTTCTCAGGTGGCTGGTCATGCACCCCGAGGCCATCCTTTCGTGGGAGTGGGACATAGAGGTTGGCATCCTATGGCTTCCTCTGGCCTGGGTCCCCTCCCCAGCTGGGAGGCCCTGCTCCCTCCTGCCAAACTCCTGCAAAGGGGCTCTTCTGGCTGGAGGCCCTGGGACAAAGGCTGCCTTGTGGCTGCCTTGCTGTGGCTCCCCTGGGGCCAGCTGCCAGGAGGAGCCTGTCCCTCGGGTCCTGGCCTGCTGCTCAGAGCCCCTGGTGCTGGTGGTGGGGCCCCCAGTGGTCCAGCAGCAATTCCTTTTGCCTGGTGGACTTGGCCGGGAGACTCCTGCAGAAACAGCTAATGGCCTAGTTGGGAGCAGAGTGGAGGGCCCGGCAGGCTCGCCCACTCGGGAGGGCTGTGGCTGGAAGAGGGACAGGTGTTGATCAGAAACCAAAGCCTCCCACCCAAGAAGCAGAGCTGGGCAGAGCTTGGGAGGGGCTGTGTGGACCCACAGGGTGCGGTGAGCAAGAGGCATGAGCTGGCCCTGCTGGGATGCTGAGGGCCGGGTGTGGGAAGGCAGGCATGGGATCCCAGGGCCAAAGCTCTTGGGGGCCTGGCGGCGCCGGCTGAAGGCTGGATGCCACAGGAATGCGATGCAGAGGATGCTGGGCAGGTGCAGGGAGGGGTCACCTGGCCCAATGACTAGCCCAGGGCTGACCCTGGCACACAGGGGCCATTTGGTCACTCAGAGCCACCCAGGACCCCCACCCGAGACACCCCACATAGGAACTAAGCACAGGCTGGGCCCAGCTCACCCCAACTTGTGGCTAGCACAGGAGGCAAACAGGCAAAGGCCCTGGGACAAGCCGAGCTGCAGGGGCTGGTGATGGCTGGGTCAGCAGGGCCTGAGGAGGTGCCTTTTTGAGCTGACGTTGGAACCATGCAAGGAAGCCAATCACGTTAAGGAGCTACTAGGAAGCATTTTAGCTGAAAGAACGGTTTGTGAGTTGGTAGATCTAGGAAGAGGCCACAGGACAGCTGGGGGCAGATGGATGAGGCAGGGTGGGGGTCCGTGGGCTCCAGGGCCCGGGGGCATGGGCAGGAGTCACATCTGTCATCCCAGTGGGAAGCTCCTGGAGAGCTGAGGCAGGAGTGCGATGTCATTGCGCTTCTCCAGGTTCAACAGTGAAGTCTGTAAGGGGACGCTGAAGGTCCTCCCTCTTGCCCTGACTCCAGCCATCTCGGTTCCTCCCTAGACACCACAGTCCCTAACTTCTGCATCCTTCCCAAGGCCGGGGGAAGAGTTGGGTTATGTCTGGGGCAGTCATAGGCTGTCCCGGGGTTGGGGTGCCGGCTGAGAGCCCTTTGGGGCCCAGCGTGAGGAGGGAGGAGGGCCTGCCGAGGTCAGACCCGAGGCCCCCCAGCATTCAGGGGTCAGACTGCAGGAAGGGGTGCCAGGGAGGACAGAGGGAAACCAGAAGTGGGGTTTCGAGGAGGCCTGGCTGGAGCCCTCGCGGGCAGGCTGAGCTGAGGTGCTGGGGAGGCGGGTGCAGGGCCTCCCGCAGGTGTGTGATGGTGGCAGGAGTCCCCTGAGATTTAGGACATATCCAAAGGTGACAGTTGAGGTTAGGTTAATTTTTTTTTATTTTGTATATAGTACAATCTCTCTGGTAGCAGAAATGTATGCACACACACAAAAAAAATGTTCAGTTAAAAAAAAAACCTAAGAATTTATTAACAAAGGGCATTTAACATATATGGATTTCACAGCTATATCCTATCCACGTCTCCACATTTCACATACAGGCTGCCGTGTCCCACAAGAACAAGCACATCTGGGGCGGGTCAGGGAGAAGCCAAGATCCAGTGCCCCCCACCCCCCACTCCAGCTTGGCCCCAGGGGCAGGAGGATGCAGGAAGCTTCCAGGGACTCTGGGCAAATCCATGTCCTTGGGAAATCAGCCCATGCCATGGAATCCTGAGCTCCATCCAGGCTGAGTGGAGGTGGAGGAGAAAAAGGCTACAGCGAGCTAGACAAAGCCGCCTGTTCACGCCTGGGGGCGGGGGAAGGGAGCTGAGGGGTGTGTGCGCCCACAGGCCCCTTGCCCAGCCCCAACCCTCTGTGGGCCCTGGCATCACGGTGTGCCCTGAAGACAGGGCTAATATAGCACATTTGGTTGGGAGGAGGGCACAGCAAAGGTTAGATCCAGTTAAAGGGAAATTCCTCTGTAGAACAAAAGAAGTAGTACAACAGGACAGAGGAGCCATGGCCGCCGCACGTGGCTGGGGACCCTGCACAGCAGGTGCAGCCTGCCTGCTGCCGCGGCCACGTGCACCCAGGGGGTGGGAGAGCAGCTTCCCGGGACGTCTCGGGTTAAGGCCTTGGAGCAACTTCACAGTATGTCTCTGCTCACCCTCTGTCCTTGAGGAGTGAGCAGCGTCTGCCACACATCGTCACCTACGAAGAGCCTGGTCACAATGTCCGCGGCACATTAACTAAATCTTTAAAAACCAACATTAATCTCCAAAAGGTACCCACAGTAACACTGTTTACTCCTGTTTGCCAAATCTCAGTGAAATTCAGCTTTGAGCCCCCAATATAAAATGCCTTCACTAGATTAAAAGGATTTTGAGATATTGCACTATCGTACTATATTTCTGCTTCCCAATCTCATTCCAAAGAGTCCTAGTGAAATCGTAAACGATATGAAAGAAATGTTACTCAATTTTAATACAGTCTGTCGTATCATACACATTTGTGTTCTGCAGCGGGCACCCCCAGCCTTCTTGCTGTGGGTGCAGTGGTCAAAGCGCAGAGGGGACCCCCGTTCAGCTGCCTTTCCACGCAGTCCAGTGATGAAGTGCACGAAGGCCTCCCAGTCACACCCCGAGCTTCCTCTTCTGGTCAAAATAGGCCTCAAACCTGGCCTGGGCATAGTCCTAGGAGACAGCGACAAAGTGGGGGGCCTCACCGAGAGGGCTCCTGCAGGCCTGGGCCCTGCCCGTCCCCCCAGGCCAGGAGGGCCGCTCTGCGGACACTGGCAAGGATGACTCTGGCCCATGGCCCCCCGTCCCGGCCAGCCTGTCCTGCCAGCTCAGAGGGGGCCGCTCGCCTGGCCCTCCGCTGACCTCATCGAAGGATAAAGGCGCCTGCTGGGATGTGAGCAGCGGGGAACAAAGAGCGTAAGTCAGACAACTATCTGGGGACTCCCCCGCGGCGCCCAGCTCCTGACATACCCCTTGAGCCACTTTCATTTCCTGGGTCTGTTTCCTCAACCCGTTATCAGTGTCGACAACAGAATCTCTTAAGGACCTATTCCCAATCCAAAATTCTTTAGGTCTGCAGTTCTGAATATAAGAAAATTACATCACTTTTTAAAAACTTGACTTTGAGCTACAATTTATATACCACAAATATTAACCTACTTTTAAAAATGTAAGTAGAGTTCAACAGTTTAACAAATGTGTCGGTGCAGTTCCCCACCCCCGGGGCCCGTCTGCGGTCAGCCACAGGGGCCACCAGCTCGTTTCTGCTGCCAGGACAGGACTTGCCTCGAGTTCACACCAGTGCGATCATACAATGTCCTCTCTCTTCTCGGGCTTCTATCAGTTTAGAAAAGTCTCTTACTCTTCAGGTTAAATAGGATCTGTGGTGATTTCCTTTGATTCCTGAGAGCAGTAAGATTTGTCTTTCTTTTGTGCTTGGTATAGCCAGAAATGTACAAATTTTACTGGTTGTTTTCAAAGAACCAACTTTTGCTTTCAACTATTTTCTCTATTATTTGTCCATCTTCTATTTCAATGATTTTCACTCTTACCTTTATTTTCAACCCTACTTACTTTGGGCTTAAAGATCACTATTTATAAATGTTTAAAGCTATAAACTTCTTTCTAAACACACTTCAACTACATCCCACAAATTCTGATATGCTGTGTTTTGTAGTTCAGTTTAAAATATTTTATTTTCCTTTTAATTTTTCCTTGACCCAGGGTTTATTTAGACGTGCACTATTTAATTTCCAAGTAACTGGGGACTTTCTGGGTATCTTTGTTATTGATTTCCAGTTAACTCCACAGTGGTGGGAGGACATGGTCTGTGTCCATCCTTCCAAGTCCGCTGAGGCCTGTCCCACGGCCCCGCATGTGGTCCCAGGTGGGGAGAGAGCCCCGAATGCGCTCTAGGTCAAGGGGGCGGCTGTGCTGCTTAGGTCGCCCGCCGTTCGCACTGCCTTTGTGTTTACCTGTTCCAGCAGTGACAAGCAGAGGGGACGAGAAATCTATGCTGGTGAATTCACCTCTCTCTCCCTTCAGTTTTGCCAAGTTCTTACTTCGTGTCTTTTACATTTAGGATTTTTTTATGTCCTCCTGATGAACTGACCCCTTTACTATTACGAAATGCCCTTCTTTATCTCTGGATCTTCTAAAGTCTACTTTGTCTTACAATTACTGTTTGACTTTGACTCCAAATCTGCTTTAAAATCCACATTTCCCCCTTCCTTCTTTGCCTGCATCACCCAACTTTCTGCATTTAAGTAGAAATCATCCTATTAAAGGACCGAGGAGGATAAATGAATTAATTAGCCATTTCCCACCACCTGAGCCCCAAAGAAAGGGCGACTACAGAATTTTGTGTCCTCCCCCGATATGGCACAACAGCGGGTTTATCTTAAAAATACTGTTTTAATGTCAAAGGCAGTTCTTAAAATTAGGATAAAATTACAGCCTAGCTTTCGTACAAATCTGCCTGCAACGAGGAGGATGTCCGAGTACAGGGGGCATTAGAGGCTGGGGAAGAGAGTGGTAAGGGCTGAGAAGGGTCCTTCCAAGTGGGCTGGGGGCCACCTCTACTACTTCACTAGGGGTCCTTGTGCCAGAAGGGACTGTGGTCAGGGTCTGGGCCTCCAGGGCCAGGATTCTCACACACACACCTGCACACACCTGCACAGAACCACAGGGGCCCGCGGCAGTCCTCTGAGGTGGGCAGGGAAGGAAGGTCCTGCCGGCACTGGTGAGTGAGGGCCAAGGACATGGGAGCAGGGAGAGCTGCTAAAAATTACGCAGCCTTTCTCCCACAGCTGCCTGGGGATAAGCCACACTGTCCTGGTTCTGCGGCCTGCAGGTAAAGGGGGGTCCTCCGTAGTCAACTACGCTGTGGCATTTTTTCCTGCAAGTAAGAATGAGAAAACCAGTCCCCAAACATACCATGTATCCAAATTCGATAGAGGAAATCTTCGCCTGTACAATGGACCAAAGTCCCCAGAAGAAATGGGATGCAAGGGCAAACCTGTCATTAAAGAAGCAAGAAATATACATGAGACATACAGTATCAGTATCAGCTTAGGGACGGATGAGGTAACTTCACACCAGATGGACATTTTAACTCGTCTGGATGCAAAATCAGACCCCCTTGGTGAATGCAACAGGACTATATTCTCTGGCAAGTAAGAACATGGGAAGGTCACACACACCCCCACCCCCAACTGCTGGCCAGGGACAGGTGGGAGTGCAGGCATGAACACACCCAGCTGTCTCTCCCTGGCGCACAATCACACCCACGGGGCTCAGACAGAGGCCCCCGAGGCCGTGCTGGAAAAGCCCTGGGCTACGTGCACAGAGGGAGGCAGCCTCTGCAAGTATAAGCCAGACCCCCTCTCTCGGCCACACCGACTCCCCAAGCACTGTGAGCCCAAGTTCCCCGCACAGTCACGCCCTCAGGGTTTGCTCCAACGCAGGAGTGACTGCTTCAGTGTCCTCACGATCCCACACTCTCTTCCCTGGCTGTTGCAGGGACTTCCCGGGGTGCTACCACCCTTTCCATCTGAACTCTCCTCCACTTTTCTATGTGTTCCAATTCCAGAAATAGAAAAGAAAGGTCTGTGCTGAGGGTGGTCCAGGGAGTAGCTCAGAGAGAGGGGCCAGCCTCTCCAGAGGGCATGAAAAGGCCTTCTGTGCCGAGAGGGGTAGACATCACAAACTAGGCCAGCCAAGGCTACCTCATCCGCCACATCACTGAATAATCTCACAGAGACCCAAAACACCAGGAATAACCCAAGGCCCTCCTGACTGAAGAGACGAGTGTGGATAAGCAGTGATTTTATAATCTAGACCTTCGCAGCATCTGGAAGTTTCTGGGACCCTGTACTAAGAAGCTGCTGAGAAAACGTGAATTGTACTAGAGGTTAACAGGCAGTTAAAAGCAAGACTTAAAACCAAAGCACACGATTTTTAATCATTTCCTAGGAGAAACTTACACATCACAACACATTGGATGGCACCCAGCCCCCCGCCGAGATCAGCTGAACACTCAGCAGCAGGGCTCCGCGGGCTGGGGGGCGGCCGCCTGATTCATTCGAGTCTTGCTGTATAGATTACAGTTGGGAACTCCATCCAAGCCAGCACGACCTTCTTGTACACAAAATCTGTTTAACCTGCTTTATGCTGAATCTGAAAGAGCTGAACAAGCTCAGCCTCAATGGAGAAGAACCCAATTTCCTACTTTTGTCAAAATACAAGCTCCTAAAATATCATGATGGCAAGTAGCCATCCTGAATACATTCTGTGGAGAGGTCAGCTGTCTTTACGTATCAAAAATGGAAAGAATTACCTGTTAACTTCAAGCAACATTTCTTCTTCTATAATGGACTTTTCTTCATTACTGAGGTTTTCAAATTCATTCTGGAATGCAGCCAAGTAACTGGAAAGAAAATGGAGCTTAAAAAAAAGAGTAATCACGTTAGACTCAGGGATGGCTAAGACCAGACAATATCAACAGCTGTCCCAAAGCAAAGGCACCTACAGGACTTCACGTTATCTGGGCGAAAGCCTGGCGGAGGCGGCCACTGCTGCTGCCCCTGGGGCAGGGATTCTGGAAGCTCACCTCGTCTAGCAGCAATTACCACCTTTGCTCTCCATTAGTCAACTTACCCTCAGAAATTCTAACAGGCTTGATGCAGTACTGCTGACAAGAGTTACAGGAAACCAGCTACTAATTCCTTAGAGAGGAATAATCATTTTTCTGATCTAATCCACACTCCCGTTTTTCATTGTGTGATCTCCAAGCAAGCACCAAGCCTCCTCCCCAGACTAGCTGTGCCAGCCCCAAGGCCCTGGAGCTCTCTGAGCTTTGCTAGCAGATGTTCCCTCAGCATGGGAGCTGGAGTAGACAATGCTAAGGTTCCTTCCAGCTCTATTAATGGTCACTGACACACTTGGGTTAAGCTAATACATTTGCAAAGTTTAATTTTCGTTTGAAGCAGAGATCGGTTTCCTAAGGTTCTACCAGGTTCCACACTGAATCTACATGTGAATTCATATGTAGGAGATTCTTAAACATTACATATTATATTGACAGGTATTAACACACAGAAAACCACAGCTTTAACAATTATATTGTTCTGCCTCTCATTAAAACAAAATCTTCCTCCTTAATGAAAATCTCTCCTTACTGGTTGGAGAGCTCTCACCCCTACAGATACCCAGTCTCTACAGAAGTCTAATTTCTCTTCAGCACGACAATAACTCAAACACTGCAAGACTGCCTGTGAGCTCTCCCTTCCCCAGGTGAAACAGTCCCCCTTTCTCCCACCCTTTCTTCTCATCCATGACCTTGAGACCCAGTACTGTCCTGACCACTTTGCCCTGGACATACTCAAGTTCATGCCTCAGCCTGAAAATGTGGCCAGAATAAAGCAAACACTGTTTCTAACAACCACACACACACACACATCCACACACACCCCACTGAGACACAACCATATACCACATCTGACAGCTACTCCTTAAGGGTGGGACACTGCCCGAAGATCCCTCTGACGGTGCCTGGCCCGATGGCTGGGAAGAAGTGCCAGCTGCTGAGTGAGTCTCAGTGGCAACTAAGTGCACCCCTGCCCTTGTCACCCTTGGCCTCCTATACAAGGCACTGGTCATAGGGGTGGGGCTCCAGGATGAAGAGGGGTTTCCCCAAAGAGGCAGGCTGGGGGTGTGGGCCCCAGCCCTGCTGGAGGCGGCATGTCGGCCTCCTGAGCTCAAACCCCCACCACAGCAGTGGGTGGAGGAATGGAACAGACAGTCCCAGGGGGGAATGCCCACCGGGATGATTCTTCCCCTGATCTAGAAAGGGATTCACTTCCACCCTGTTTTCCACTCAGCTACTCAATCTCATGCCCAGCACATTACTTCTCTCTGCACAGCATGAAATTAAGAGGGAGGTGAGTGATCCCCTCAAACAGAAAGAAAACAGAAAGAAGCCTGGGCTTTGGGGAAAAAGAAAACTAGAGGAACAGAAAGGAAGCTTTGCTCCTTTCTGAATACAAGCATCTCTGGCACAGAGGTAAGAAACTGGGCTAGAATGAGCAAATTTGCCTCTACATTTAACAGAAAAAGTAACACTTAAACGGGTTTGCTTAACCTTTCCACATTTAAAAAAAAGCCATCTTAAAAATTAAGTGTTACTCTAACTGCATAAAACTGACTTAGGTACTTTACCTATCAAATATATAAAAACTAAAACTTACCTGTTGTTGCCTGGTGGGATACTTCAGGATGTTGGCTCTGAAGAAAGGGTACTTTTCGCAGCTATAATCATACATCCATTCACAGAAATGATTCCCAATGTCAAATCCCCTGAAGTGAGAGAGGACAGGAATGAGGCACACCACAATGCCAGGAGGCTGCTTGTTTGCAGAAAGGGGAAAAGGAATCCGAGGCGCCCGTCCCTGGAGTGGTCTGGCCCTCCTGAGTTTGCAGGAGACTGACTGCTTTAATGACAGGGAGCCAACTGGGTGATTGTCCAAATCCCACCTGCCAGGGCTGGGACAGCACCACCTGAACACACCACTCAAGACACAGAACATCCAGAAGCTAACTCTTGCAATCAGTACTTTCACCAGGCGGGAATGGCCTCTGAGGCCAAAAGGAAAAACCCGATTCCAGGTTTTAGTTACTCGCATCACGGGCCCTCGGGACTAACTGCTTCTGCTTCCAGGTGAGAAACTCAAATCAGAATGATGTTTTTACCTGCTTTCTCCTATGATGTTTCATGAGAGTACCAACATAATAAAGCAGTATTGAAACAGCATTTTACTTTAGCATATTACCTGTAATTATAACTGCTGTATTCAAAGTCAATGAGCATCAGTTTCTGTTTCTCAGAATTCTCTCTGCCTTCCAGCAATAAGATATTGCCTGCAAAAAGGTACATGTTATACAACTTTTACTTTGCGTGTGTTTTAAGTAGAAGGCTCAAATCCTTCAAGAGCAGAGCCGAAGAGAGCAGCCAGAGGCTTTTGGGGAGTCCTATCAAGCAGCAGCTGGATTTCTGTCACCAGGGACAGGGTGCCAGGGGTAGCGCTGGCACAGGAGACCAGCCCTCGGCAGGAAGGTGCCGGATCAGTCCCGGAGCAGGAAGTGAGCTCTGGGGTGGCCTGGCTGTGGTCCTCCCAAGAACCTTGGCTCACCGTCAAACAGACACTGGCCTCTCATTCCATTCTGGGGACCAGCGTTTCCCTAATTTTCACGAAGTGTATGCTTGGCAGGCTGGAGTCGGCTCTCTGTGTGACAGGCGGCTTGGCTGTGGCACACCAGCAGGGCCGCTCTGCTCTGGCGTCCTCCTCCGTGAGGGTTGAGGGGCCAGCAGGGCTATCACGGGGCTACCCTGAACCACACACTGCACCACTGGGCAGCATACCTTGGATGGGATTTCATCTGGC
>PVKY010008575.1:0-13956 GCA_004027775.1 Bradypus variegatus
TGTGCACCCTCCAAGAAAGTCTCAAGGTCACTCAGCTCTTCCTGCCTACCTATTTAACCTCCTATTTAGCTCGTTTCTTCCTATTGATTTATAAACATGCCCAAGTCTCACCCAGTTCCTAAATCCTTCCTTGACCACATATTTCTCTCAACTTGCTGCCCTGCCTTCTCTTTCCCATTACAGGTAAACTCCAGAGAGTATGCTGCACTCACAGCTTCCATTTCCTGCCCTTGCTCTCCCTGCACCCTCCAGGCTACATCCCCTTCACCCCTTCTAGTATGTTCTCCACATAGCAGCCAAAGCACACTTTTAGAATCACAGGTCTGACCAGGTGACCTACGTGAAACATACAGTGGCTTCGCATGGCTATGGCTAAAGCCCAAATGCTGAGGTGGCTTGTCACAGCCTGCGTGGTCTTTGTCCCCAGGATCATCTCACCCTGTGCTTCCTCTCCTCTCTGCAGCCTGGCCATGCTGCTCTCTCCTAGTTTCCCCACCCCATCAGCATGTGTGCCCATTCTCTCCTCTGCCCTGGATTCTCTCCCACATCCACACCTTCCCTTGGCTGGTTACTCAGTCTTCCCTACTGAATATTTTCACTAGGCTGTAAACCACCACATCAGAGCACCAACACATCTATAATTATATATTTATATATAAAAGTCTTACATTAATGAATTCTCCCCCACTAGATTCTCAAGTTTGGTAGGGCAGGGATGGTTTCTGGCTTTGCTCAACAATATGCCCCTAACACCCAACCTAGCCCAGAGCCAGGCATGTAGCAGGTGCCATTGGAATATTTGTTGGATGGATGAATGAATACTGGATATGGCCCACGAAGTGAAATGTTTGCACTTAGATGTATAGACTGGGAACTGAGAAGAAGCCTTATCTTAAAGCCTCATTTTATAATTGAGGAAACTGAGTCACAGGGTCACTGAGCTAGAATAAGTGGACTTCAGGCCTTTTGACAGCCTACTTAGAAGACACGAACACAGAGGAGCATGTTTTCAGGCAGATTACCCAGGGAGACCACGAACCATTGACTTATTTCTATAAATGCAGCATCCTGCTAAACCTCTGCAAGTACACACAGCAAATACGTTTAGAGTTCCCACGTAGGAGTCCCCATGATAGCTCATCCAGGAAAGCACAGGGTGTATTATACATAGTGGAGGCCTATGGCTGAGTTTTACTTGGCATCAGTGGCATTTGCCCCATTTTTAAGCTAAAGAGCATAGATTCATATTTATTTTCTTGGTTCTGGCAAATAAGGTTTTCAACTAGCATCCAATTTAATAATATTTTTCAGCCACTTGTTCTCTCCGGGCACCATCTTGGGCACTAGAGCTATGGTGAAGGGAAAAGAACCACCAGTCCCACCTTTGAAGATTTCATTTGATGAATTAATATGTCAACACAGTAAAAGCCCTCAACTTAAATAGGAGCTTAAGACTATTTTTGCTTAGCCAACTGCTCCTTCAAGACCTGGAACTAAGACTGGGGTTGTGTGTTCAATCGGGAGAACAAAGAAAAGGCAGCAGGCTTAAAAAATAGAATACTGTGACTTCCCTTACCTACTCCGGGTTTGTTTCATTGGGCTGTTTTCTCCAGAAGGAGAAATCATTAGCTAAAGGCAACTGTTTGGATTGATGCTATAGATAGCAGCTAAACACCAGATATGTAAAGTCTCATCACATCATTCTGTTGCTACTCCTGTTTTCCTAGTAAGGAAACTGAGACCCATAGAGGTTACATAACTTGCTCAAGGTCACGCAATTAGTAATTTGCAGAACCAGGAACTGAACTCACATCTCTGTGACTTCAAATCCTTGTTCTATCCTTGACTCCATATTGCCTCCAGAGAAGGTGTTGGAATATGGTTGGAAGTGGCAACAATGCTACAGTAGGGATCAGAGTGAGAGGACAAAATGTGATAGGTCAAAAATTGTGGCATTATTCTGGGACCCGGGGATCCAGTGATTCCCTAAAGCTCTTGGTGAGTAGATAATGGTAGTCTGGTGACTCAGTAATACAGGGCACTAATGCTCACTGAAGACCTCTCATACTCACCTGCCCTCTCCTTTCTCTTCTTTCCTCTCTCCTCTCTTCCCTCCACTCTCTCTTCTAGGAGGAAGCTTTTTTGAGACAAACCCAGAGAATGAAGGAAGCATTTCGGGCAGTGATTCAGCATTTTATAGGCACACAGAAGGTAAGGTTGTCTAAGAGTTTATGGCTAATGGAAGTTTAAGGAATAGAAACACCTTCAGGTGTTTTCCAACGTTATCAGGGTCTCCCAGTTGCATTGTAACTCCTGGATGCACCTATTTGTTGCTGTGTGGGAGTCTTCACAAGTCTTCTTATTATTGTCACTTACGGTATTTCGTCATCAAAACAGGCGAGCATATGAAAAGGTATGGCCTAGAGAAGTGCTTCCCCAACCACCTGGTACTTTGTAGTCAACTAGTGTGTGTTCTGTAGTTGGAATATAACAACCAATCCCTTCACTTGCACATCATGTATTAGAACATTCTAAAATGCTAAAATTAAATAGCAGTTACTGATTAACTTCCACTTCTTTTATACCAATATAATGGTCCCTTAAAGTAGGGGTTAAAAACAAAACAAACCTCTAATTTCTTCTCCATCACTCCAACTCCTTCTCTAAAGTACCTGGGTGTTAATAACCAGTGCCCCCGAACTTCCCTCCTCCAGAGTCCCCCTGGCTTTTCTGCACTCTTTCTGGGTACTTTCTCATGAAAGTTTCAATCCCCTGTCATCCTCACTGCCTTCAGCTTCTCCGTGGATAACCACACACCTTCACATGGCTCAGTGCTCTTCCAGTCTTGGATGACCCTAAAATGCCTAGCCCTGAGCTTGGCCCACAGTTCCAGACTCAAATTTCTAAGTCTTGGCCATCAGGACCTGTCCACCCTACAGAGACCTTAACCACAGCACGTCCTTATCAAGCTCCTCGGCTGCTTAAGTCTATCAGCAAAAGTCATCTTTCCCTCAAGCCCCCTTCCCGCTTCCATCCAGTCACCCAACTTCCTGTCAGCTTTATTTCCAGTCCCGTCTCTTTCCATTCTGAGGCTTATGGCCTGAAGGCTTCCCTCTTCCCCCTGACACACAACTCTCCTGGGTTCATTTCAGTACCCTCTCACTGGTCTTCTGCATTTGGTCATTCTGCCTTCTGACCCTTCCTCCTCCACACCCTGCCAGCTTTTGTCTCTGAAACACTGACCTGAGCTTTCACTTTTCACCAGAACATCTCCAGTGTTCCACATAGTCCTCATTAAAAAAATCATGAGCCTGGCATCCAAACCTTTCTGTTTACGGCTCGAAGCTCTTACTTGCCAGGGACCTGTGGAACTTGTTAAATAATCCCATCACAGATCTACTGCTCTGCTTCACAGCAGTTACTTATGTGCCTGGTTGCCCAATAGCTTGGAAAGCGCCTGAGAGCACAGACTTGGCTTGTTTGTCAGGGCATCACCGGGGCCACCACAGTGCCTAGCACACAGGAGGTACTTGGTAACCATTTGTTTGATTCAGTGAGAAATTGTAGGGCACCGTTTCTGTGACAAATACATCGATGGGAGATATGGGTATCTATCTCCAGGGAGCACTTAGTGTGACAACAATGTAAGCTCCACTTATCGAAACACCTATTTCTTTATACTTTGGGGATACTGAACAGTGTGGTGTGCAGAGCCCTGGGCTGGGCTGCCCCTGTGGCTGTACAGTGACTCTCACAGCTGGCCTTACCCTACTCACCAGCTGGCCAGATCACTTTGGCCTTAACTGGTTTGGTTTGGGAGATGTTTTAATGTTTGCTAAATGCCACTTTCTGTCTTTAGGAGTATAAGAAACTTGAAATTTATCTATTTAACTGAAGGACTGATGAATTAATGAATTGATATATTTATACCCTGTCTCATTACACAAAGAATTTGAGGCAGCTTACAGGAGATTTGCATGTGCTAAATAATTCATGGCCAAGAGATTATAATGGAGACAGGAAGTTGAAGCTGAGGAAAAAGTCCTAAACATGCCGCCCTCATATGTGAAACTCTCAACTCAGGGCCTGGCAAATGAGTGGGCTCAGTGTGGTTGGCCAGTGTGGTTGTTGTTGATATCATTAGCTGAGTGTCTAAAGTATTCTTTGATGAATTTTAAATTTGTCTTAAAGCATATGCAGATCCCGGTACCCTTAGAACATTTAATAACTTTCATCTGCATCATCACACTGATACATTATATGCACATAATAAAACACAGTCTGCATCTGAGAAGGTAGATGAAGAATGCACCAGCTCCTTGCATTAAGTTCTTTGTTCAGTCATCTTGTAAGCCACTCTGTGCTGGGAGTTGGGCTTGGCGTTGGGATACCATAGCGGACATGATCAAGTCTTGCTCTCTGAGGGTGAACTGCAGGAAGAGAGAGGGAGATGGAGCCTTTCTGGCTCTGATGGAAGCAAGCACAGTGGCTGTGAGAGCACTTTGGAGGGACATTCAGCCAAGGAAGGGAAAAAAACAGAGAAGGAACCAGCCCAGATATGGAGCAGCGAACCAGAGAATGGAGGAACAAGGCAACAGAGTCATCATGGCTTTCAAAGAGGAGCAAATAAGTTGTTGTGGCTGAGGCAGGGGGTGTGAATGGCAAGTGGGAGTCATTGAGGCAGGGAGAAGGGCAAGGGGCCCACAGACCAGGGTAAGCAGTTTGGGATTTATCCTGGAGCCACTGAGGAATTGAAGCAGAAGAGCTTCAAGTGGAACAACTGTTTTACTTGTCCTTCGTTTCAGAAAGTCGCCTCTGTTCTGTTTCCTTCCTAGGGCATAGCATGATGGACACCTTGACCGTCGCCTTACGGGTGGCCGAAGAGGCCATCGAGGAAGCAATTAGCAAAGCAGAAGCCTATGGGGACAGCCTGGTAGGCTCTGGCTTCTCTCCGGGGGAAGGTGTGGGTTAGGATCCTGGCCACCAGGAGAAAGTGCAGGTTGTTGGGAAATCAGAGTCACAGCAGATGTCCTTAAATGGAGAAGAACCCAACCTGCCCCTGTGATTGTGGTCAGGACTCTCCTGGCAGGATGACTGCCAAGTCTCCTCCAACCCTCCCACAGCATGTGGCCGTTCTGTCCCCCCTGCAGGACAAACAGAATGAGGCCAGTTACCTGCGGGACCACAAGGACGAGCTGACCGAGGAACTCGCCATGATTATCCTGCAGAAGGTAGGTGGGCCGGGGCAGTCTGTATGGCTGCAGCTCGTTGCCCTGGCCCCAGCTAAGACCTCTGGAAAGCTAAGGAGCAAACAGGGAGTGACTAAGGCAGCATTTCTTCTGTGCTTTCTCACTTTTGCCTTTTGTGCTCTGGGGGGCCAAAGCAGAGGGCATCTCTAAACAGTTTGAATGTGGTTAACCTTTAGGGATTGAGCTAGTAGCTGAAGAGCTAGGAGTTCAGCACTGACCAAGCTGCTCATTGGCTTCCTGTTTCCTAGACGTTGTGACGTGTATGTGTCTGTCTGTTGGGAAGGTTCCCCTTCCCATATGTCTGAAAAATCTCTTACTGAAGAGCCTTTGCAGCCACCCCTGTTACCCATGCTGCAAGCTGTCCTTTACATGATATTTCAGTTAATTACTGATGGGTGACTAGCCACCCTATTTTTTTCTTGCTCATGAATCTGCAGAGCTGATCTAGGCTGGGGTTGGATGGGTGGCTGTGCTTTGGCTGTGGCTGAGATCAAGTCTGCTGCATGGTGTTAACTGTGGGGCCTGATTTAGTGAACGAAGGACATGTCAGCTGCTCATGGCCATGACAGAGCCCAAAGAGAGCAAGAGGAAGGAAGTGATGCCCTTTAAGGCCTGTTCTCAGTGCTGACACACTGTCACTGACTCCCTGCTCACATTTCGTAGGCCAAAGCAAGACACATGGTCAAAGCCCAAGCCAAGGGGTCAACATCTATCCTCCCTGTGCTGGGAGGGACTGCAAGTCATATGGCAAAGGGCTGGATACAAGGAGTGCTGAAAAGGTTGAACCAATAATTCAGCAATAATTCATGCCCTCCACATCCAAGTGGAATCCGAAACTCCCAAATGTCTCCTCGAATCACAGCTCAAAGTGCATTCTATTCAGATGCTGCTCCTCTTCAGCTTGGAACCTATGAAGTAAACAGACAAGTCATCTGTCCCCACATTGGAATAGGGACAGGAAAGCAGCTCTAACCACACCCACCTGCAAAGGGGAGGAATGGGAGGCCCAGGAGGTCACTGTCCACAAACTCCTGAAATCGCCCTGGGTACCCTTAGCCAGATCCCCTGGAACAGGCTCCAGGGCTGTTCCCTGGACATGGCCCCTCGGGTCATTGAGTTCCTCGGCTCTTGGGCTGTCCCTTTCTTGGACTGTCTGGTCTAAAACTTCACCAGAGAATAAGCCCATCTTGGTGGCTCAACGGTTTTCCCCATTGCTTCCCTCCCATAGGGAGTTGGGAGCCCAGAGACCTTTGTACAAATGGACTCGAGAAATCCAAGGGACCATGCCGAGCATAGCAAGTGGTACATGTGAGCTTAGGCCATCCCTGGTGAGTCTTGGTACCTGACCCCTTGTTCCAGATGCTTCCTAATGTCAGGATTTAGATCCAGAAACTCAGGGTTTGAGACCCAGCTCCACCATTTGTGAGCTGTGTTACAACCTTAACCAGTATCTTAACCTCTCTGCACCCATTTCTTCATCCTTAAAATGAGGAGAGTATAGTATGTACCTCTTAGAATTATTTTGAGGGTTAAATGAGGTAAACAATGTGTAGTACCTGGCCTTGAATCTGCCATGCGTGAGGCACTCAGTAAATAGAAGTCAACATAAACGTGAGGACCATTTATCAGCTTTAAAGTGCTGTAGATATGCTTGCAGTTGTGTTTGTGCTGTTTTGTCATAAGACAGATTTGAAACATGCTGGTAGGGTGTTGAAACCAAGCTCTGAAAGTAGCTGAAAAAATCCCAAAGATGGTCCTCAGGAGGCCTCTGCAATAACTTGCCCCCTGTTGTCACCACCCCCTTCCCCCAGATCATATGGAAACAGAAGAGCAAAAGCGAGCAGCAAGCAGAAGAGCTGGAGTGGCCACAGCCCCAGAGTTGCGGTGTGAAGGTGGCCGGCGCAGGGTCCGCTGCCTCCCCGGGAGGACACCAGGCCCCCGCCACACTGTGGGTGAGTCCCCACGCCCTGCCAGCCCACACAGGTGTCCTGGGCAGGTGCAGGGCACAGCTGTTCGTTCTCCCCACGGAAATGGGGGACACCACATTTAACCATCTGTAGGTGACTCCTCCTCTGCCTACCAGACAGCGTAGATGTTCCCAAAGGGCAGGTGGTGAGACACTGAGAGAGACTGTGTGTGTGAGGGGAGAGGAGAGAGAGAGAACAAACGCCCATGCACTACTGAAGAACATGGAGGTAGGCTTCTACACAGAGACCAAGTTAGGAAAATAAAAATAGCCATAGGCTGCATTTTTTATTCATTCTGAAAAGAGTTTTACTGAGGGCTATGAAAAAAAATAGCTTTCTGAGGGCCATGTGTATTTTTACAAATTAGATAACTTGATTTACTGAAACCAAGGAGTGACCCCAAGAGAATTGCCCCTGCCATTTTAGCCACCAAAATGGGCATGGTCAGGAAGTTGTGATGTGGAGTCACCATTTTTGTCTGTCACCCTGAAATTAAGCCAAGGGCTGAGTTACAAAGCACAGTGGCACAAAGCTTAGCCTGTGCCCCAAAGCTCTGGGTAGGGGCACTGAGTCCATAAAATCCTTTGTCGTTTGTTTAATTAAAGCCCAGCAGAGGATGTGCAGAGTGCTGGGAACAGAGCTGGCTAGAGGCTGAGACCCCGGGGAATGCAGTTTTCTGTGCCAAGGTTCAGCAAGCAACTGAGGACTAGCTGTCAGGGCTGTGTTCTGTCAGCCGTGGAATCCTCCTCGCCATCATGGGGCAAGTGACAGGGCAACAAGCAGGTGCAATGTACAACCAGAAAGCCACAATGAGAAAACCAATGCCCGGTTCTTGTCCTGCTCCTACTGGGGATCCAGAGGCATTTTTCCCCTACACGAGCAGATTAGAAAAAAAGGTGTGCAGAGGAGCCATGTGGTATGTGGTAGACCTGCAGTTCCAGAAATGATGATGAGAAGCATCACCTGCATGAACTCTCCCCACTACTCACCAGCTGCCAGGTGCATGCGGATAACAAGGACTATCTTTATGGCTTTATCAGAGGTTTAACTTCATTGATTTATGGCAGAACCTTCCCTGTCAACATGCTGTCAGCTGGCTTCACTGCCGGTTGCTGTGCACTCGGCACCAGGGAGAACAAAAGAAATAGAAGACTTGGTCCCCGCCCTCCAGGTCTTTATAATCTGGTTAGCAAGGCAAGAGAGGATACAGTTAAGACTGATAAAAAGGGGATGACATGAAACAGTTCATAATTGGGTGCTCGGTTGAAAGGTTGAGGCTGGAAATGGAACAGGAATTCAGAGAAGGGAGGATCCCTTCAGGCAGTGGAGGGGGGAAGGCCTCCCACCGCGTGTGGCAGCGGGACACATGCCCTTCAAGTTAGCCCGTCATGCAATCAGGCTGCTGTCCCTGGGCTTGGGCTGCATTCGTGACATGATGCTATATTTTGTGAGTCTCTGTAGTATTTTCTACATACTGAAAAAGCCAAATTAAGTTTTGGGGGCTCCAGGATGTGGAAATCCCCACAGCACCCCACATTCATCCATGAACTGAGGGATTAGAGGCAAGGGCACTCCTGGGGGTGAGATTCTGGATTTGCCCTTAAGTAGCTCTGTGACCTTGAGCAATCATTTAGTTTCCTTTCTGTAAAATGGGATAATAAGACCTGCTCCAAAGCATGGCTCTGAGGATTCCTCATGCAATTCACACAGTATTTATTGAGCTCCTATGCTAGGGGCTGCAGAAACAGGGGTCCCTGCAAAGACAGTGGACTTCATAATCTAGAAGGGGAGACAGACCATGACAAATAAACAACAGGGAAACACATGGTCACAAATTCCAATCATTGTTATCTAAAGAAACCAAGAGGATGGAGAGGGAGAGAGTGACCAGGAGGTGGGTGAAAGTTTGGTTGGGGGTGAGTCAGGGAAAGCCTTCCCTAGGAGGGAACATTAAACCAAGACTTGAAAGATGAGAACCTTGGGTGCATGAGAGGAAGAGAATTCCCACAGAGGGAACAGAAGGCATGCAGGCTCTGAGCAGGAAGGAACTTAGTGTGTTCAAGGAACACAGTGGTGATTGTGTGGTTGGAAAATGATGACTAAGGGGCAGAGTGGCAGGTGATTAAATGAGAAATGGATATAAGCCACTTAGCACATAAGCTTCATCCCCTAAATGAGAGTTATTGTTCTTACTATCATTGCCTTATTTTTACAGTTCAAAATCAAGGTTATTGTATTATTAAGGTGCCCCATCTGTGTTAGGAGCTGGCCCTCACCGTGTTTTGGTCAGCTAGGCCCCAGGCCCAGGGAGCAGCAGCCATTTGTGGATCGCTCACCCGCCTCTATGATTCACGGGCCACCCTGACCCCCACCAGCCCGGCCCCACTGCTGGTGCTCACAGGTGCCCTCTCCCCAGCCTGGCCCTCCCACACACAGTCAGATGGCATCATCTGGCTTCTTGTCCACTTCCCAACTCACCTCCTGGAAAGTGTCTGTTCACTTCCCACATCTTTGGACTGTGCTGTTCTTTCTTCATCAGAGGCCAAAACTCCTTCCCAGACCCTGCCCCATTTCCCCTTGCACTGAAGAGACCTCGCTCACCCAGAAACAGACCCTTCCTGATTTCCTTACTGACATCAGCTGACTGTAGCCCTGCACAGTAACTAAAGTTCTCATTGAAAACCCTAAGTGACCAAGAGGGCCAGGGTGTCATCCTAGAAACCTGAAGGAATAATAGCAATAATAGAGGAATTGTCAAGCATCTGTAGAAAAAATAACACACAGCCAATACCTTTCCTTTACACAATACTTTATGTGCAAAGGACGTTCACACAGTTTACTTCATTAGGTTTCCGTGAGAGCACTCTGTATTATCCCCATTTTTCAGAGGAGTAAACTGAGGACTGGCTTCCCTGAGCCACTGCATCTGAGCAGCAGTGCCAGACTAGAGCCTGGGTCTCCTGGTTCCAAGCATTTTCCCACATTCTGCTGTCTGTCTCCTGTTTGACTGGGACGTGCTGGCTGCAAAAGGCCTGCTTTCCCACCAGACATTCACCAGTTCTCATCACGCATGCAGTTAAGGTTGGAAATGGCGTTCATCCCACCTCACAGAGACCAGTGACACTCTCTGTGTGTCACTAGAGATGTGGAGCCGTAGGCTCTGGTACCATGAGTCAGTACGATGGGCTCAGCAGCAGTTACCTCCTGCAGTGTTCCCCTCTCAACAGCAGGACAGCAGAGACATTTTACCCACGTTCCTCAGTCAAAAACTGGTGAAAAGGAGCTTAATATAACAGCATTGGTGCTCCCCAGGGGGGATTCCCCGGCTGCTGCTCAGGCTCGCTGGAATGAACTCAGTGTAACTCGTTGCAGTCATGGCCGTGGGCTGTGTTCACTGAGGCGGATGTTTAGAGGCATGAGTCTGTCCCACAGGATTCCCACTTGGTTTGCTAAAACAAATACCTCCCAGGATTTTATTCCTTAGTCAGAAAATCTAGTTTGCCAAACACCTGCCTCCTGCATGGCAGAACTGCATCACTCTAGCTTCCATGCCAATGTAGAGAAGACTTGGGCAATTCTGACCATTTTTCTTATGAGGCAATTAGAAGAATATGATTTATTTCTAGATCTGAATATAGGAATAAGGCCTAATAGAAGTCCCTCCCTGATTCTAAATTGTTTTTTGAATCTCTTGATGTGCAAAGCCTTTCAAGCCCACCTTCCCTGGGCTTGAATCCACCTTAGTGGGAGAGGAGTAGGAAAAAAACGGGCTTGTAGTTTGAACAGTTCCGCTGTAAGGCTTTTAGTATACCCCCTTGGGGGAGCATTCCTACCAATGTAACACCGTAACCACCAATATCACATGGTCTGGCAGGGGGCGCGGGGACCTATAGACGGGGCAAGGTCATTGAGTCCTATTACCACAACCTTCACCCTCACCTTGGATATTTGACCAAGGAAGACCCCCTCCTGCCCCCAGTCTATGTGTTTTTACCATCCATGATGGTAAACAGTGTCAGGGAGGAAGAAGTGCATGCTTCGTCTTTCCTCATCCTCACTTGTACTCATGGGAAGCTGCCCTGAGCAAAGCCGCCTAAACATGAGGATAGGCAGAAATCTATTATGCATCCGTCTGGGTCTCTAGCACAATTTACCCGTTTAAGCCACCCATATCACTAACCCTTCTTGTGTGTCAGTGGTCATGTATGTTCTGTCTTTTCCACAGCTCAGCACTGAGTGTGTGGTAGGCATCCCGCAGATACAGGTCCGTGGCCAAATGGCAGCAAAATATGTCCGTTTGTGGGGGTTTAATCAGGGCCTGGACTTTCATCTTTTCCCTCAAGCTAGGATGCCTGTGAAGGAAGAAAAATATATTAAGGTCCCAGAGAAGCCACTGGAATCCACACCCTCATAAGTGACCATTTTTAGCTCCTGGTTTGGTTTAAAGACAAGCATTGTGATTCGAGCTTTTAAAAAGCATTATCTGGAAGGAGAGGAGCCTCGTTACCCACCCTCGGTGATAAAAATGCACTGATTCTTGATTCTTGGCTTATTTAGAAGGGCCTCTCCCACTCCACTTCAAGTGCACAGTAGCTTCCTGTGGCTAGTGGTTGCTGTATCAGACAGTACAGATAGAGAACATTCCGGTCAGCTCAGAAAGTTTATTGCACAGCACTGGTCTAGGGGTTTAGATAAGAAGAAGAGATATACAAGAGGGCATGAAAGCGGAAGTAAGTCTGGACACTAACCAGCAAGCAGAGTCTTGGTTCTTGGGGACTTCAGAGAAGGTAGCTCACTCACCTTTCCACCAGGTGTTCTCTGCCCTGGATGTTCATCAGCATCACCAGCCTTAGACTCACTTAGAAGGTTCTGACTCAAGGGGTCTTACATGAGCCTGAGCATCTGTATTCTTATCAGAAGCTCCCCAGGTGATGCCAACAGGCTGCCAAGTTTAAGGATGGCCTCCTGATATCAGGAGAAAAGAAGGGCTCCCCGACCTACAGACCTTGAGGAGCCTACACCTGTGGCCTTCTGACAATGCTTCTTCTTTTCTCTTCCTGTCTCCTATGACCTGGACACACCTGGCTCAAGGAATAACTGCAGAATCTCAGAACTCTGCAGAACCCACTACTCAGGCTTAACCACAAAACCCAAACTTAATCACCCCCCTTCAGACAGAATTTCTGATCTTTTCTGTTGGAGGAAAGTACAGTGTGCCTGTTCCCTTTTTAATTTCCTGCCTTATTGTGTGGTTCTCTGTAAGTAAGGAGAAGGGAGGTCAGTGTCATCCAACTTTTACAGCCTTGAAAGGCGGTATCCTAAAAGTCACTGGCGTGGGGGTGGTTTTTCATTTAATGCCTGTCTCTGGATGCGTGTATACAAAAAGCCATCTCTGTAGTAATACACTGATGTCATTGATGATAATGATGGTGACAGCAGAGGCCAGGCCCTCACTATCTGCCGGGCAACTAAGATGAGTCTCTGGCTCTATCTCTGCTCTGTCTTTTATCTCTTTCTATTTCCCCTGAGTCCTTTCTCTTGGTGTCCTTATGATTTTCTCCCTCACATTCTCTTTCTTCCTTGAATGCCTGCAGCAAAGAACTAAAGTATTTATCATTTATTGTTGTCATTGTTGGACTGAATTTAATGGCTATGTCTGACCCTGAAAATACAAAGTGTCATTACAAAGTAATGACAATCCATTACTACCCTCTTTGCCCCAACACCCTTCATACTTATTTTATATTATACACTCTTTGAGAGCCAAGACCCTATTTTGAAGCCATGGTCAATGCCTCAGAGAGCTTGTCCTGTGGGTGATAATGATAATCATTGCAACAATATGTCATTCCAAGAAGTATTGGTAGGAAACTGTTACTGCTGCCAATACAGGGGATGCAGTAGCTGCAGAGGAGGGTATAATGCACTGCCTGTTATCACACTGCTTGTTTCACCCAAAGGCTCTGAGCCAGCTGGTCCTGATGGTGCATCCTGCTGGGTTGGAGCACTGGCAGCCAGGAGTGCATTGTTTCCAGCTTTTAGCAAAGGCTGGAAGGCACAGCACCTAGAGGGCATGGAGGAGCATTGGCTTGGAGCCACATGGACCCAAGTTGAAACCCTGCTCTGCCCTTGGAGCATGCCTTGGGCAAGTTATTCAACCTCTCTGGGCCTCGATTTACTCATATGTACCCAGTCAGATAATGATTCTCTCAGCCAATCAGATGAGAGATGATTGGGTGAGAGAATGAATATGTTGCATTGGTGCTGTGGAGAGCCTTGATAAGTGCTATTATTTTAGCTAATAGTTATTGTGTACTTTCTATGTTGTAGCAGGCATGACAATAATCTTTTACATGAAAGAACTGAGGCTTAGAATGATTGAGTAATTCCCCCCAAGATCCCACAGATAGCAAGAAGGGAACTGGCACTGACCACTACCTAACATGTGGCACATTGGTTAAGAGTTAAAAGGCAAGGGCTGCAGGGGTGTGAACATCCCTGGCAATACAGGATATGACTCCCGGGGATGAATCTGGACCCAGCATCATGGGACTGAGAGTATCTTCTTGAACAAAAGGGGGATGCAAAATGAGATGAAATAGAATCAGTGGCTGAGAGATCTCAAATGGAGTCGAGAGGTCACTCTGGTGGACATTCTTATGCACTATATAGATAACACCTCTTAGGTTTTAATGTATTGCAATGGCTAGAAGTAAATACCTGAAACTACCAAACTCCAA
>PVKY010008576.1:0-13958 GCA_004027775.1 Bradypus variegatus
ATTGTGATTGGTGAATATCTTAACATATGCATAGTTTTATTCAAAGATTTTGTTTATTGATTAAAGTTAACTCTAGCTGCTTATTGTACTTTTTAACAAGGCTTTTATATGGATCTTTTAGCTCCAATTAAAAGCACTGATATTTCATTCTTTTAGATTCTCAGAAGATTTGCTAAATTTTCCTGCTTTTAAAAATGGCAGTCAAACTGATTGTTTTTCTGCCTGATTATTATACTGTATGCTTAGAGTTTTAAAAAATAAAATCTTTCTCGCTTAAAATGTGTGTGTTTGTATAGTGTGTATATCTAAATATACACATTTATACACACATATACACGCTGTATGTATAGTATATATAAATATAGTTCACTGTATATATAATATAGATAGATACACATATTTATTTAGATATTCGTATGTTTATGTAGCTATTTCATCTTCTTAAACAAAAACTTGAAGATGCATTGCTTTTGAAGGTTTTCTTCAAATTAAATTGGAAAATGTATGTAAGTGCTTTGGGTTCAAATCTGGTCAACATCCTTGAAAGACAGTATATGTGTTAGAGTTTGAATTTAGAGCCCTTCACTTTAGATGTCAGTTTTCCTGTGTTGTTAAGTGTTTATTACTTAGAGAGATTCTAGGATAAGTTTATTATTCCAGGCATTTGATTTTCACTATGCATTATGCCATCCTCCCATGACGCACTGGATTTGTGAACAAAAGATTAAAGCTGCACAAATCCTGCTGTGCTCAATTATGTCATTAAAATAGAAGTTGCAACCGTTGTGGGAAGATATATTTACAGAATTCTCTTTCTCTGGTGTATGCTTCCAGAAATCTGTGCGTTTGGTAGTGAATTACCTGCGAACACAAAAAGCTGTTGTGCGTGTGAGTCCTGAGGTACCTCTCCAGAATATTCTCCCAGTCATTTGTGCAAAATGTGAAGTCAGCCCAGAGAACATCGTTCTCCTTCGAGATAACATTGCTGGAGAGGAACTGGAGCTTTCCAAGTCCCTGAATGAGTTGGGGATAAAGGAACTCTACGCTTGGGACAATAAAAGAGGTGAGATCACCCTGTGCCTTACACATTCCATCCCATAATGGCACAAAGCTTGTTAGCGGTCCTCACAAATCTCTTTTAGCGCTGGGTAGAGACATGTGGGGGAATTTTCAGACAAGTCGAATTTTGTCCAAACCAGAGTTGAAATGAAATAGAGCAATGAGTAAATCTGACTTGTTTTAGTTGTCCCTTGATTGTGAGGGTGCCTCTTACAGCCCAGTTCTGAACACGTCTTCCACCCCTTGTCTACTTTGGGAGCTGTGGTGAGATGAGTTAAAGAGCAGGTTAAAGGTGAAAGGAAATTGGAGGGTACCATCTGAAAGAACCACTCAAAAGCACATAGGATCTCTAGGTTTTCCTTTTCAGCTGCCTTTAACTCTACTCCCAAGTTTCAATCTTTGCTCATATCCCAGACCTCTGACAAAAAGTAAATTTAGTTATCCCCTAAAATGGACCAAATTGCAGTTCATGAGATCAGTCCCTCGAGGCAATTCTTACCCATCTCAGGCTTTCTCATTGCTGTTTCTAGAGACATCTTCATCAGGTGAATTTGGTATTTAAAAGAGTGACAGGCCCCAGAAAGCCAAGGTTTGGCACAGAAACTGATGTATCAAATCAGCAGATTTTTCTGATCGATATATGAGGCTGACTGAATGTATATTAAAGCAGCTGCCAAAGTAAACAACCCCACAAAAAACAATATTTTAATATTCCTTGACCTTTAGAGCTATTAAAATATACTTCTTAAAAGTTTCTACTTTAACAACTTTTAGAGCCTCCCTTGACATCTGTTGTTTTTGTTTTATTCCACAAATATTGAATGGATTTACTTTTAAATATGCAAGTTTTAAATTTTAAATTTTTAAAATGGGTTGGACTTTTAAATATGCACGTTTTAAATATGCAAGTTTCTCACATTTTTCTATAGCTTTTTTTCAAACTCTTCCAATAAAAAAAAAAGTTTCTTTCGTACCTAGCTTAAATATTTTCAAATGTTTGAAATAGCAGGGTTTGAGTAATGTATTTTTTTTCATATTTTAAAATTTATCATGAAATTATCTCCTGCCCCCTTCTCCCCAAGGAACCCACCTTTTCTGAGGATTCTGGGACCTAGATCTAATTTGATATTCAAGGAAGGGTTTTAGTTTAATCAGTTGTTTAACTACAATTGATTAAGCTAGACTTTAATAAAACTACGTAGACTTTTATTTATTCCTTGAAAAAAAATGTACTGACAGTTTTTAAAATAATGCGTCTTGTGTTTAATTTAGCATGTTTTAAAAACACAGTACTGTAATGCTCTCAGTATTCACTGCGTCAGCCTGCTTGAAACTGGGTGTGACTGTTCAGTTATATCAGCTCTATTTAAATTTTGATTTGCCTGACTCTTGGGAAACAGAGCTTTCATTTGGCAAGAGAGAAAGAAGGAAAAACCATCCTACATTTAAATATCTGGGGAAAAAAAAGATTTATGCAAACAAGTATTCCAGTTGTATGCCTACCATTCAGATCTATTTCGAAACTAGATGGAGAACCTTCTACCTGGGAAAAGACACATAAAATCTCTCTCTCAGCTAAGGAGTGAACCCAACCAATCCCATTGTTGTCTGGAACATGGGAGCTAAAAATTCAGTGTAGAAACCTCTCGCTCCTGCAGTCTGGAGGCTGATGCATTGCTCTTCTTATCCTAACAAGCAGAGCAGATGTCAGGAATGCACTGGCGTGGACAGCCTGGCTGTTCGCATTTTGAAAAACGCCTGCCCTGGGTGGAAAGTAGCTGCCCCCAAGTCCCTGAGTCCCATCTCCATTGCCTTGAGCCCTGGCCCTTCCCCTGGGACCCCCTAGCACTCTCAGAGCAGACCATGAAGGGGTACGCCTGACCAGGCAGGGACTCGGCCCTAGCCCATGACCCACATCCCTTTTCATCTAGACAATGCCTGTGCCATAAAGGGTGTGAAATATTTTGATTACGGTCCCTGCCAAAAGCCATCACCGCACCACATCAATCCTCAAGTATTTCAGAAGAAAAACGACAAGGCTCACGTTCTCTTCTGGAGCTGACCTGGGCAGGCGTGCTCTGGGGTGCCAGTGGAGAAGCCATTTCCTTTGTCCCTTGTGGTTTTCACCCAGGGAGAGGGGGAGGAGGTGGGTGTCTCATCTCCAGCCCTGCAGCTGCCAGAGCTTTCTCGTCAGCCCTCCCGGCCCTCCTCTGGAATCCCCGCCCATGGCAGGGTGAAAAAGAAGGCTTTGCTGCCACCTGCTTCCATGCCGGCTCTTGGCAGCCTGAGCAGCCAGGGAAGCTTTGGGAGACCAGGCCCCCAAGTCTGAAGCCTGTTCCCCTCCCCTTTGAGCTACATTTGACCTTCCTTTCACCAAGGGCACAGGGCACCCCCCGTCCGAGGCTGATGGAGGGGCTGGGGTCTTGGTTCAGGCACTGCTGCGGATTCTGAAGCTAGTCCTCATTCTCTCACTGCCTGCCTTTTTCAGTTCTTCTGACCAAAACTCAGTCCGAGCCTTCCCTCAGCCATGGAGGTACAGTCCGGGAGCCTGGGGTGTGCCCCGGATGCTGCTCTTTGCATGGCTCCGGGTTCGGGTGGGAGCGTGCGCACTGGAGGGGGGGCGCATGGTTGCGGTACCCCTGCAGTTTCCTTGCTGTGCTGAGACGAAGTTGCGGTGTAGTTTCTTGATTCTCTGATTGGTTGAAAGCACAATGCCCCTTGTGTGAGAGTGTGCTGTGTTGTGTGGTTCTTATTGCTAAGAAATGAAGAAGGCTGCCCTCGAAAATGGTGCCTTTATGAACACAGAATCGCAGAGCAGTTCAGAAGAACGTGCAGAAAAGGCATAATTTCTTTTTTATTTTTGCTTCCTGTGCTTACCTGCCCTCACCTGCCCTTATAGTCCATCCTGCATGCTGCAGAATTTGGGGCAGTATGGATTTTGAAATTGAGCCTTTTCTGTCATAGATCAGTGTGCAAATAAGCCCAACTTTTGCGTGTATCCTGACACCCATTTCTTATCAAATACATGTACACACACACACACACATGCTCTCTCTCTTTTTCCAGAAGGTTCAATTAAAATCTCAATGAGTGTTTTTTATGCTACAGAAATTTCTATCCATGTTTTTCAAGGCATTTAACAATAAATTTTATTTTATTTCTGGGAAATATAATTTAATGAAAGGAAAACTGGACGTTAGTCTGAGAACCACGTGAGTCTTGTGACTGCGAAAGCTTTAGCTGTGGCCACAGTCGATATTCCATCTTATAGTGGAAATGAACAATGAGAAGATAAAGATTTTCTTTTAAGGAGCACCATGAATAGATAGTAATTTTGAGCAGAAAACTCATATATATGAAAGCTTTATCAGTCCCGGTTGATTTTATTTGGGGCCTTGGGCAGACTGAGATAGCAGAAAAGTTGAACCAGAGAGCTGTTTCTTCGTCACCCTTGCTTGCATATAGTCTAGTGATGGTCACTGGAACTTAGAAACTTGCGCAAACTTGAATGCCCACATCATATATTTGGAAACTTAGACCAGGTTCTCCTCTCCTGTTTGCTTGCTCTAGTGACCTTGCTCTGGTCACTGAACTTCTCTAATTTTTATTTTTCTCATCTGGAGAAATGAATGGTTTAAACTAGTTCATCTTTCTTCCACCCTCCTCACTCCATAATCCCTCTTAAAGTTTTACTGCTTTAAAACAATGAGTGCTTTCATAAGGGTTATACATGAGTCCCCCATTGACATTGTTGACATTCCATTTTTAGTAAATTAGAGTAATTTCAAGCAAAATAAATTTAATGCTTCAGGCCATCGTACATTTGGAATTGTGGATCTTAATTGCATGTGTTCTCCAGGACTGGCTATGAATGAATAGTTAGTTACTGCCGTGTTATTCTGTGGACATGAATAGTTAGTTACCGCCAGGGTATTCTGTGGACATTTTGGTTGATGAAAACACTGTAAAAGAGAACTGAGCTGTCCTCTTTAGCTCTCAGTCCCATCCTTCTGTGGCATCTGCAGAGTCTCAAAGCCTGGCTGAGGCCGCCCTGCATCTGTTGCCAAAGCTTCACCTCTAAAAATAGACCATCTGCTTTAGGCTTCAGCTCAGAGCTTTGAGTCTGGCTCTGCCGCCACCAGACAGCTGCAGGTCGTAGTGACGTGAGAACGTGTCTCTTGGACCATCCCATGTCCGTTTGGGAGCCAGGGCTGTCCCTAAACCTTCATCACTAGGGCTGACCTCAGTCATGTGGGGCGATGGGCAGCGCTTGCCACTGCTTTTGGAGAGAAATAAGAGACTTGATTTCCTTGCTATTTTCTGGTCCAGACTATCATTTTTTGTGTGTGGTTGGTATAATAGCCTGTATTCCAGGTGGGCACATGTTTTATCGCTTATTTACATGTAGAGCACTCTGATGCCATCCATTTTGAATATATCCATTCCGCATTTCATTTGGTTCTAGAAACATTATCATTTTAAAAGACACATATGAGTGCATAGTAGAGTTGATATATATTTTCACTGTAGTATAGTGTATTTTACTCTTTATAGCTGTGTATATCATACAGGATTTTGACATAATTAACTGTGAAATATGTGTTCACGCATACACCTGCAAACATTGAATCTGGTCCTTTGGTTTGCATGTGCTTAGTAGAGGGCCACTGATCTCCTCTGCTAGAGCTGCTTGCATGTCCGAAGAGCCCTAGCTCTCGGGAGAACTTTCGTTATTTATGAAATGATTTCAGGAACACATCTGCTTGATTTTGCTTTATTGGGGGCACAGTAAGTATTCACACATATGGCACTAACACACTGATTTTTATGTCTGTTTTCTACCTTGGATATGAAATTACTTATTAATAAGGAAAATTTAATTGATGTTTTACCTTGTTTGGGTTGATTTTCTAGTGACGGAGCTTATAAAATCCAAGTCCACCATCTCTTCACAATGGACTGGAGATCTGGCTCTCTAACATTTGGCAGTGATGTGGGAAAATTCATTTTTCTATCCTTCAGGAACACCTAAATTTCCCCTCTCCTTGCTATCTTCATACAACTCGGAAGGGAAGAGCTGGATGAATTAATGATTAGGCCTTGAGCAGCCTTTGCCAGCAAACAATTTAATAATCCGCAGTAGTGGTGAGCTGTGTGTGCAGGTTTTGCACACTGCCCCCCACGTAGTCCTCACAACAGAATCATTCCCATCTGCAGTGGAAGACACAGGCTGGAGAGGCTGAGCAGTTTTGAAGTTTGCCTTGCACTTTGGGACTCTTCACCACCACCCCGGTTCTTGAGTGTGGTCCCCACACATGCAGGTTGTGCGTTGCCTGAAGAGCTTGTTAAAGCACAGGGTGCTGGGTCTCCCCCAGTGCTTCTGACTGCAGAGGTCTGCAGCGAGCCCAAGACGTCATGTTGCTCACAAGTTCCCAGGTGGTACGCTGCTGCTGACCCCCCCACACTTCAGGACATGGCCCTGAGCGATCTCGTAAGCAAACACAAATCTGGGCTTCCATTTCCTCACCTCAACAAGGAGAGGACTCATCCTAGCTCCAAAATTCTGGTGAAGAAAACACCAAGAAAGGAATGATTGAACTTTTTGTGCTCAAGACACTCTTTCCGATCATTCCCTTAGAAGAAGAAAAATGTGGCCCGCTAGACAATATCATTGTAGAGGAAAATTTTCTGACTGAAGTAAATGAAGAAAAATCTGGAAACATGGATCATGAAAGATCTGATTTGAGTGTTTCAAATACCATCCTGTAATCCCATTGCTGTTACCCCGTGTTCTAGAAATGGAAGAGCTCTTCAAGCAGGAAAGCTGTTCATTTATTTAGTTCATGTTTTTACCTCACTCAGAATTCTTCAGGCAAATAAGTTTGCACTGATTTCATGATCCCTAGAGCTAGGTGAGCCAGTCCATTACCTGTGATCACGCAAAACGTGGCTTCTCCAAACCAATGTGTTGTATATGTAAAGTACACACTGGGCTTTGAAGACTTAGTGCCATGAAAAAATGCAAAAGATCCCAATTTTTAATATTATTTGTATGACATATTGGTAGTATTTGGGATATGTTGAGTTAAATAAGATATTTAAAATTCATTTAATCTGTGTGTGTTTTTCTGTTTTTTGTTTTACTGAATGTGCTCATTATATTTCTACTGGGCAGTGCTGATGTAGAACTCTTATTTGTTTATTTGTTTCTCTTTTTTTCCACTCCAATACACAACCACACCCACAGAAAATGCCAGCAGACTTACTGACAGATCGTGAAGACCTTGAATTTCCTCAGTGGCCCAAAGGCTTTGAAGTGGCCCAGAAGCTTTTAAAGAAAATCGTTTCAACAGTTTTCCTCTCCGATAAGAACTAAAATAAAGTCCAAGAATAGAGGATTAATTTATTGAGCTTTTTAAAGTGATATATTGAATCTCTTGTTTTAAACTCTGAAAAATAATTTAGTACTTTGTTGTTGTTTTCTTTTCCAGAAACTGTTAGAAAATCTTCACTTGGCAATGATGAAACAGATAAGGAGAAGAAAAAATTTCTGGGATTTTTCAAAGTAAACAAAAGAAGCAATAGTAAGGTAATGGATCAAATGCCCACATGATTTTACATTAAGTACTCAACCTATCTCGGAATTTTTGTAAATAATTATATTTAGTAATACTAATTCCTGAGGTAAAAGGGAACTTACCAGTATGAATTGAAACCACTGACTCATTTCTCTACACACGACTCCTTAAGCTATGATCTTGGGTGAAAGTGTCTTATTTATTAGTAGATCGCAAAATCTGGGGGCTTCCTGGTACATAGGTAGTACCACTTTGGCATGTGGCTGAAATTCAATAAACTTTCTTTGGATCAGTGAGAGAGTGAATACATGTTACACTTAAATTTCTATAAAGCAGTCAGTATCCCTTTAAATGATCTGTTGCTTCAGAACCCAACCCTTAAGGAGCCAGCTTTCAGACCACTTGTAGAGAAGAGCTTCAATTGCTGAACTAGCACATTTGTTAATAATTGTTAGATGTTCTTTGGGCCTCTCAAAGTGATTTGGAAAAATGCGTCAGTTAATTTTATTGATTTTGGCGGTCTTTGATAATCTTAAAGTCAAATTTTGGATTCAATGTTATGGGGTAATTTTAGGTCATAGTACAGAGATCTGATAAAAATGAAGTTTTTTTACTATTACTTGATGTTTTCCAGACCATAAATGCCTATTAACAACCAAGAAAATCCATATTATGTGTTTTAAAGTTTATTTTACTGATATCTAGTATTGTTCTTGTTAATAAATGGCATAAAAATAGAAAGAACATTGCAATGAATGTTCTATTTTAGTTCCATAAATTTAATCTGGAAGTGCTCATAGTCTGGATAGTTTTAGAAGCAGCGGGAGCAAAGTGAACTCCTGTTTGTTTAGGAATCATCTCTGCCCTATTGCGTAGATTTGTATATCTATGCACGAGGCTTTACATCTCTTCTCTCATTTCCTGCTCCCCAGGAGTCTGTGGGGTTGGAATTATGATTCATTCTGAGTTTGCAGATGAGGACACCGGAGCTCAGAGAAATAAAGTAGTTTGCTCAGGGTCCCATGCTTAGATCCCATTGCAAAGCCATCATTTTTCCTCTAGATCTGTGTAAAACTGGTGGGCAAAAATTGATGGTCCAAATCCAACTCAGGAGGCTGATTTATCAGCGGCGTTTTATTATCTTTAGCAATTGTTTACAAACCTCAGCTCATATTTTCTTTACCTCTCCTGATGCCTTAATTGTAGTTCTTTTGTTCTCTTAAGCTTCTCACTGGTTATCTGTCCTTTCTCTTATCTGTCTGTGTGTTCTCTCAATAGCTGTGAGCTTTTCAAAGTAAGTTTGCCCAGGAAGTTCAGCGTGTCTTCCTTGGCCCTCAAAATATCAATTCACAATAGATTTCTTACTTTTAGAGTTCAAGCAGTGTCGTTCTTATGTTTTATTTCTTATGAGAGAAGACACTGCTTAGCAGAGCAAGTAAACAATCTTTTGTTTGCACCAAACCAGATGGCCTAAAGAGTTAGAGGCTTGTAGACTTTCTGTTTTGGCTTCCGAGAGTTCTGAAGGAGACAGCTTTGTGAATTACTGTTAAAAGGACCAGGAAAAGATGAAAGATCAGTGAAAATGCCACAAATGCTAACTTCTCCTCTGTTGATTACTGGTGACTTCTTTCTTCCTAAATGACCTCATCTTTTCTGTCTTGGACTTGCTATAATCATTTCTCATTTTTAGATACTACATTTATAACTTTCCCTTCATTTATTCTATTTTATTTTGCTCCAGACGTCCCTTATTCAGTCTTATCCTTATTGGATTATTTGGATTTTTTTACATTAGCCTCTTAATTCTTTATTTATCTTCTTTTTTATAATGTGAGATGATAAATACAATCTCAGTTAATCTTTCTAGAAGCCTGGTTCACGTGAGAGGTGCTATCAACTCCATTTTACAGGTGAAGAAGCTAAGGCTAAGCGACTCTGAGCTAATCCTAATACTAGAAAATGACTTCAAACCCAGGTCTGTCTTTCCAGATCTCTTGCTCTTAATCACTTATTTGCATCAGACTCTGCTTGGCACATACGGGTTTCAGGGTCTTCATCAGTGAAAAGAATGTTTAGAGTAAGTAATTTTTATAGTGGTTTCTAAAATCATATTATGCAAATATTTTTATGAGTAGAACACTAAGAATGGAGAAATATCAAGGCATTGAATGCTAAAGTGAATCTATACTATCATCCCCTTAAAAGGAAAAAATATACATGTGTATTTACGTATGTGTATGTCGTGTATAGGTACATATTTATTTATATATGCATGTGCATGTGCAGGTGTGTGTATATAACATCTCACTAGAGAATATATTTAAAAGAGATACAATTTATTCTTGTTTTTAAGCTTTTGAGTTTTAATGATTTTGTAAATATTTGATAATTTGGTATCAGTTGGACATTATTTGTTCTCCTAACCAAGAGATTCTCAAAAGTACTCAAGAATCACTTTAAGACCTAGTTTAACAATTGATTCTTAGATCACATCTCCCAAAGATTCTTGCTCTAGAGGTCAGGTTGGAGCCCAGGGAGTATATTTTGTTAATCGCAACCCAGGTGATTTATTGCTGACAGGCAACAGGTCAGACTGTGCAACCTGCTGCCTTAAATAATGAAATGAGATATTCTCATTTCTCCTTTATTGATCGGGAATGAGATATTTGGTGAATTATTTCTGCATACACCCATCCCATAAGCAATGCAATGGTAAAATGAATTCAAAGCTTAGAAATCCTCAAAACCCATTTAATTACTTAGTTTGCAGTGGTGTCTAACTCTATCAGCCTAGGTCCACTGATTGCATATTTTCTAAAAGAAAAAAAGAAAATGTATCCCCATGAGTTGTGGATTTCAAAATTATGATTTTTCAAATCAGTGAGCACATCTGTTAGGGGCTGTTTGAAAACAGCTTTCAAGTTCGTAAGCTGAGGGAAGTGAGCATGGATTAAGAAACTATTTAGTGCAGATTCTTCTGCTTTGAGCCATAGTCCTGCTGACAGCTTTGGCTGGAATAAATGCTAAGTACGATATTTTCTGTTTAAACTTATTTTCACGTGGTGATAGTTGGGGCAACTGCTTGTATTGCAGGCTGAGCAGCTCGGGTTGTCGGGTGTGGACACTGATGAGGATGTCTCAAAGTCAACGGCAGGAGGGGACCTGAATGTGAGTACTAACATCCCAGCAGGTGCTTTGTGCTAACTGGGCAGAGCTTCCCGCTGCTTGGCATGACCTTCCAGAAAAGGGATTCATAGACTCATTTTCCACTGCTTTCTTTCTGTCATCTAGATAGAGTCGCAAAGCCGCCGATGGTTTCTTCCTTAGTTGCCCATGATACATTTGGGAGATACGGAATATTTTAATTTCTACTTCTGTCTGAACTGGTCAGCATGGTCAGTAAACTCTTCCATTAGTTTAATTGAATTTGCACTTTCTGAATTACTTTCATACATTATCAGAAGTAGCCTCATGGTTTTGGAGCCAGGCAAACCTGTTACCCAGCCCTGGAACTAACAGTAACTAACTCGGCAACCCTGAGAAAATCATGTAACCCAGTTGCTGTAAAGTTTTTTTCTATGTGGCCCTTCAAAAAAGATTTTTTTCACTAGGCATGCCCTCGTATTTTAAATTAGTCATATAAAAAATTTCTTCATGACTTGAAGCCCTTGAAACAATGCAGTGCAAGGCATCTAATAAATACTGACATTTTAAAGGTATCTAACAGAAGTGTGATATTCACCATCACTTGAAAAGTTGCTTGAGAAATCTTACAGAAAATACGGAGGTCCCATATTTCCTCCTCACACGTAGTTTTCCCTGTTGTTAACTCCTTGCATTAGTGTGGTACCTTTGTTACAATCAATGAAACAATATTATTACATTGTACTATTAACTGTAGTCCATAGTTTACATTAGGGTTCATTTTTTGAGTTGCACAGACCTATTTTATTTAAATTTTTTATTCTAGTCACATATAAACCAACTAAAATTTCCCCTTTTAGCCACATCCAAATTCAGTGGTGTTAATTACATTCACAGTGTGGTGCTGCCATCGCCGCTATCCATTACTAAAAAAATGTTTCCCTACTAGCCACAGCAGGAATTCTGCATCAATTAAGCATTAATTCCCCATTCTCTGCCCCCACCTTGGTGCCGGTAACTTGTGTTCTAGTTTCTAACTCTATGAATTTGCTTGTTCTAATTATTCCGTATCAGGGAGATCATACAGTATTTGTTCTTTATTGTCTGGCTCATTTCACTCAGCATGGTATCTTCAAGGTCCATCCCTGTTTTCCCATGTATCAGAGCTTCTTCCTATTTAGGACTGAACAATGTTGCATTGAATGTATATGCCTCATTTTGTTTACCCATTCATCTGCCGATGGACAGTTGTGCTGCTTCCATCTTTTGGCAATTGTGAATAATGCTGTTGTGCAAATATCTATTTGAGTCCCTGCTTTCAATTATTTTGGGTATGTGCCTAGAAGTAAGATTGCCAGATCATGTGGTAATTCTATACTGTAGTGAGTAATACTGATTAAACAAATAAATCCCAGGCAAAAACTTTAAGGGAAGTATCCAAAGCATCCATAAGAAAAAATTGTAAAATTCCACAGACACAATAATAGAATTATACAAATGGAGAAACACGATCCGTTCTTAGGAAGACTCAATCAACATCCTAATGCAGTCAGATTTTTTTTTTAGAACTAAATAAGTTGATTTATAAAGTTTACTTGAAAAATATAAATAAGCAAGACTAGCCAGGAAAACCAGAAAAAGCAAGAGGGGTGGGGTAATCCTAGCTAGTTTTAAAAGTGTATTTTAAAGCCTCCATAGATAAAACTGTTATATTGCTGCACAAATAGAGAGATTCATGGAACAGAATGGAAAATCAGGAGCTAATTGCTTACAAAAAAATATGGTGTGCTTTATAGTCAACACATCAGATTAGCAGAGAGAAAGTAAATTTATTCATAAGTGGAGTTGTCGTAGAGAAAAAAGATGAAATTGTGCAAATTTCTCACACTAGACACCAGGATAAATTCCAAATGGATCAAGAATCTAAATGTAAAAATTCAGACCATCCTAGCACTCACAGAACACATGAGTGAATCCATATACAAACTGAAAATGGATACATTTTCCCAACTATGGCTCAAAATCTGGAAGGAATAAAGGAAAAGATTGATAAATTTGACTTCATTGAAAGCAAACAAATAAAAACCCTCCTGAATGGCAAAAAAAAGAGAAAGAAACAGTATTATAAGAAAGTAAACATCTGAATGATGATTGTTGGAATTGCACGTTTCAGAATAGAGAAGGTCACAACCTGATATAGATAGACATGAATGGAAAGTTCACACAAAAAAAGAAATTCACGTTATGTAAGTAAATGAAAAAAAAATGCTCATACTCACTCATAATGAGAAATGTAAATTAAACCTGCAATTAATTTCTGTTTATCACCTGTGAGATTGGCAAAAATCCCCGAATTTGTCAATCCATTCTGTTGGTTAAACTATGGGGTCCTTATGTACATTGCTAGACAGAATGCAAAATGTTATATATAACCTATTTGGCACTATCTAGCCAAATTATATGAGCATTTACTCTTTGAACCAGAAATCCTACTTTTAGAAATCTATTACAAAGACACATTGACAACGTGCATGCACAAGGCTTTTTATTGCATCACTGTTTTAACTGCAAAAGTTGGAAGCAAGCCAAATGCCCATCAGGAGGAGATTAGTAGATTAAACTATGGTGTATCCACATAACTGAAAGACTGAGCTCTACAAAGCTTAAAAGGGAATGAGGATGATTATATACTATATGGAGTGCTCTCTAGGATATATCTTTCCCTTTTTTTAATTAAGGATGAATTTTACTGTAAATCAAATGTCAATAAATAAAGCTGCAATGTGGGAGATTCATTATTGGCTTTGTGCTAGGCACTGCATCGTTAATATGATTTCATTTTGTTGTCTCCACGACACAGTAAGATAGGTGGATTTAGCTGCCTGAGATAGATGCAGACATTTCTCAACTTCCAGAGGTCAAATTGTTGATCAAATTGATTAATGTCTGCTTATTTCTGCTTGATATGAGCCTCTCTTCCATCAGTCATGTTGCTTATATAGCATTTCTAAGAGCACTCCGAAATCATTTTAATAACCCTCCCCCCGGTCATTAACTTCTAGTCTGCAAGTTTTGATGTCGGTGCAGGATCAGGAATGCATCTGCATGATTGGGTCATACCAGCCTTTTTTTCTTTGAATGTCTTCTATTTTGAGAGATTTGGTAGTTCTTCCATGA
>PVKY010008577.1:0-13958 GCA_004027775.1 Bradypus variegatus
TAACATGAAACCTTCTAACCAGGATTCAGAGAAATTGAAAGCATTTACCTCACTCATGACTTTAAAGAGCCGAGTAGATATTTACCTACCAAGAATTACTTTATGACCATCTCTGGTAGCGGAGGAGGTATCAGATCACCCCTCTAACTTTTATAGAGTATGGTGTCATCTACCACTACTGACCCAATATGGAGAAATAAGATTAAACTCCAGTGAAATATGATGAATTCAGGTATCAGTTAAAAATAAAAAGTGCACGCTCTTGCCTTAGAAAACAAAGGTTAATTATATGCATAAAAGTTGTTTGTTGTGGACCTGTAGGAACGCATCTCCGAGAATCTCCGAGTCCTCTCAGGTCTACAATGCCGTTGCGATTCAGGAAGGGTGTAAGGGCAACTTAAATGATTGGTAAAGAGAATCTATTAATGCAATTGCATCAGTAAATGGAACTCACTATATTCAGCGTATCAGCTGCAGCCTCAGGAAGGTGTAAATCGGATCCAGGAGATCAGCAGCGGGAGAGGAGATCACCGTGGGACGATGCCCTGCCAGGTCTGCGGCAGGAAACCAAGGCAGGCCTTCAAATAACCCTTTCCTCAGTGAGACAGAATTAATCTGATGCTGGTAGGTGATCAACCCAATGACAATAATGAAATGCCCATGGTAGGACGGCAAGATGCTTCGGTTCGTGTCTCTTCGTACTTGCCGTGTGCAGCAGGCAGGACGGGGCCAGAACCCAAAAGCTTTTGGGGAGGAAGCGAGTGTGAGGGGATCCGGGGCCCAGCCCAAGGTCCCGGCGTTAAAGAAGCGTGAACTTGGAGCCGCTGATTCCAAACCCCTGGCTGTCGCGTCTCTCTCTTTTTAACAACCTTGCAATGCACATCTGTTTATTAGGAGCTTGAAGAAGAGCTTCAGCTTTTTAACACAGTCTGCAGAAAACTCCATCAATATTAATACTATAACTATGTTAGTGTTCAGAATTGGGTCAGAACAACAATATAATTATTACTGACTAAAATAGTTCTTTCTTCATGTATGTAAAGCCTTAATTAAATGAAAATTAAATTACATAGAGACATCAAGACACAACCCATGTCTGCCTGTTTGAAAGTAGAGGAAAATCCTATCAGCAAAGGTGAGTGGGCCCAGCTTGAAGAGCTTGTGTCTTAACCTGAAGGGAGACAACTCAAAAGACAGACTACGCCAAGTTTATTCAACCAGCCAAAGCTAAAAACAAACAAAAGTGAACTTGTTAGATACTGTGAACAGATAACTTGGGCAAAAATGTGTGGTCTAGGAAACAGTCTAATAGAAAACACATTAAATTGCCTTGTTAGTTAAACATTTAGAAAAATAAGCACTTAACTGATTTTCTGATGCACAGAAAAAACGAAATTAGGCAATATGAGAAAACAACTGACTAAAGCCAGGAGGGGCAGCCAAATTTAGCTCTTCCAGTATCAACATTATGCAAATATAAAAACACCGGAAACACTAGTTGAAACTATAAGTTATTTTACTGAAAAAAAAGGTAGCCTCTATAAGACAATATTTTTAAATGAAGGTTATCTGTGTATGTTCAAGTTCTCTAAGGATCCTTATCAAGCACAATTTTTAAAATTAAAAGCAATCACCACATCAAAAACCATACAAATTGCACCCAGAAAGTTGCATGCATTGTGACAGAGAGAAAAGAGCAACACTGCAATCATCTCACTGTGTCCGAGTGCCTTAGACAAAGAATCAATCTCCACTCCACAAATAGAAAGATACAATATTCTTTTAAGCTAGAGTGTGCCCTGACAAAGAGCACACTGGCAATTGCCTGGACAAAAATTGTACAGATATAGATATGACCTAAATAGACAGACATACAGCTATCGATCCATGGCCCCATCTGTGTAAGTATCTAACCACTTACCCAGCCACCTACCTACCAAGTGGGACTCTTAGATGCTACTCAGGAATTGATTTATTTGGGGTATTATTTTTTTGTTGTAAAGACCAAGGACTCTCAAATATCAATGCCTTATATTTGCATCATTCATTTGAGGTTTTCAGTGCCCTCTCTTATCTGTTACATTTTTATCCTCAAAATAGCCCTGGGATGGTCAGGGCAGGCCGGGCTTCCCTCTATTTTCAGTCATAAGATGAGGGTGCAAAGGCCAGCACCCCAGAAAATGAGTGTGGAGCTGAGGCCTCGTGAAGTCTAACCCCAAGCTCACTCCCCACACACCAGTCTGCTCTGTAGCTCTGAACCAGAGTCCCACAAACCCTGGTTTCAGAAGGTAAAATAATTCTTATTTGTCTGACTGTTATGCTCTTCTTTGATCAAACATTGTGCCCAGCAATAAATTAATGTGACATACAAGAAAATCACAAAAACTGTCGAGTATGAATGGTAGACACTGGAAAGAAACAAGCACTGACTATTTTCTAGGTTTATAGTCAGAAACTTCTAGAACTGTAACCTAAAAGCTGTGAAATTTTGGCTAAAGGACAAAAACACCAAATAAATGCAAGCATTTAAATATAAAGTGCCTGGCTCATTGCTTGCCATATGGTAGGGATTTATGCAAAATTTTCACTTCCCTTTATCTGGGAAGACATGTTCCTTGCTTTAATCTCTCACCTGCAAAACTGGGTTTTATCCACTGCTTTTTTTTTTTTACAATAATAATTTAAGAAATGTTATTAAAGCCAATAGGACAATGGAGAGCTATGAAGGAACATATAATCAAGTTATAGTATATATACATATAATATAAATACTGGTTTTTAGAGTTCAGATTATTAAAGGAAATAGAAATCAGTGTGTTTTGGCATATAAAACATGCAAATTAAATGGTTTCTAAGTTTTACTCTGCTCCGAAAGTCTGAAATACATTGTGGATGGCACAGGGGAGGGAAAACTATTCTATCTCTCCTATTTCTCTTTCTAAAATATTAAGCGATGACTCTAAACTACTGTTTGGCCTACATTGACTAGGGGTGTTGGTGGAGGGAATATTTTTCTTTAAAAAATCATGTTCCAGGTAAGACACTGCCCTGAAGCCCCCTCTCCAACCCCCTAGGGGACGTGGATAAAGGGATGGGAAAGTTTATCTTCAGAGAAGTCCCCTCTTTCTGTCACCCTCTCATCTCCTGCTTCCCAGGGGTGGGCTGGCAAGGGCTGCCCCAGCAAGGTCTTCCTTTTCTTTTTTTGTCTCATTTGTTGACAGAAAATGTACCCTTGGGAATGCATATTACATCAATTGGTGATAAGATTTCAGAAACTGCCCCCTCCTCCCTTTAAGGATTGAATTTAAATCCTTTTCCAGCCATTTCACCAGTGAGCTTTGCATCAAGGATTTTGATATCAGCAAAGCTAATTCATAAATTGGATCTGTTTCCCCTTTGCCGAAGCCTCTCCGAGTGTCACAGGGGGTGTGGCTGTGATTGCAGGTGTGTTGGGGACGTGTTGGCATGTAGGCTGAGGGTCTGCGTGGGAGTTACTGAGCCCCCTGGCCAGGATATTGCCCTAATATCACAATTCTGCCCCATCCCTTACAAGCTGTTTCCACTTCGAGGGAGGCATAGTGGAAAGAGGGAGCTAGAACCAAGCAGGATGCAGACAGGTGAGCAGGACATGGACAGGTGAGCAGGACGTGGACAGGCGAGCAGGATGTGGACAGGTGAGCAGGACATGGACAGGTGATCAGGACATGGACAGGTGAGCAGGACGTGGACAGGTGAGTAGGATGTGGACAGGTGAGCAGGACAGGGACAGGTGAGCAGGATGTGGACAGGTGAGCAGGACGTGGACAGGTGAGCAGGACAGGGACAGGTGAGCAGGACGTGGACAGGTGAGCAGGACGTGGACAAGTGAGCAGGACGTGGACAGGTGAGCAGGACGTGGACAGGTGAGCAGGACATGGACAAGTGAGCAGGACGTGGACAGGTGCGCTGCCCACGCTGAGGAAACATTAAACACAGGGCACTCCATACAATTGGGAAGTCTCAGGCCAATGTTAATAATTGCACATATACATGGTTAAAAATATTCTCATAAGTATATTTATAAATTCCCGAGATGTAAAACTTACTTAAGCAAAGGCATTAAACTGGAAAATGTTTCCAAAAGAAAGGAATCTAAGTAATATTATCAATCCCATAGTAAATGGAAATGTGGTTGTGTGGTTGTGAGGGGGAGTACGTTTGTGTGTGTGTGTTGGTGTCTTCTGTGTGCTAGTGTGCATGCTTGTATGTGTGTCAGTTTTTTGCATGTGTATTTGTGCATGGTAGTGTTTTTAGTGTATGAGTGTGTGTTTATGTTTGCCTGTTTTTTGCATGTGTGTATGTTAGTTTTTTGCACAACTCTGTGTGTGTGTATTGGTTTGTGTGGGTGTCAGTGTTTCTGTGTGTGTGTGTGGGGTGTGTGGAAGTATGTTTGAGTGTGTGTGTGTGTGTGTCAGCTTTTTGTGTGGGTGTGGGGGGTATGTTTGTGTGTGTGAATGTGTAAGTGCTTGGTGTTTTTATGTGTGTGTGCATCAATTTTTTGCATGTGTGTGTATGTGTTTTCTGTTGGTGGCGGTGGGGAGAGTGGATACAGGATTAGTTTCTACCTGTAAAAAAATGGCTTTGATACTTAAGGACAGTCAAGCCACCAGGCATAACAATGGCTAAAACAAAGATTTGAATCAATTATATATATTTAAAATTTACTGCATGGAGCACCAGATAAGTTACAAGCCGAAGTGCAAACCCTTCCATTTGTGCTCAGGACCACCTCAGGCTTTGCAAGCCATGGAGAATGTCACTGCCCCCCAACAATGAGACCAAGCTGGGTCACTGACAATATCCTGGTTTTCTTGAGCCTTTTGGAGAGTTGAGGTTACAAGGCAACCAAGCAAACCCAGCCCTGAAGAGCAAAGGGCCCTCCAAGGAGAGAAGCGACTTGCGCCCTGCCTGGCCTTCGGGAGAGCACGGGAGGAACGCATCGGGGTCTCACAGGTGCCTCGGGAGAAACCAGCTACCACGTCACCTGACGAGCTCTTTCCCCTTCCAGTCTATACCACCCTCCTGATGGGTCCCCAAGCGATGCTGCGACGTTCAAACCTTTCCAAAGCCCATTTTGCATTGGTGGGGATTGGAACACACGGGGAAGACTGGAAAAGGCAGTAAATCCCAGAGCTGCAGAGACCTAATCAAATCGTTGTCATTTTCTCTCTTTAAAAGATCTGTTTTCAGTCCCACAGTGAACCTTCTGGCCTGCGGTTGCTCGAATGTGGAAAACAAAAGGGATGTGGGACCCAGCAAGGGAACGTAATTTACTTTGTTTGCTTCTTGGCCTCGGAAAACTACGCTACACACTGAAAATCCAATGAATCATCACATTGAATTATTATTAATTTTCATTTAACTGTAAGAAGCTGTTCTCCCTGATGTAGGAACTTCTACATATAAGCAACAAAGGCCACTGCCAAATAATTTTATACTTAACATTTGTCTAGTTGATGCTTCTTTAAGTCACGTCAGCCATTCACTCCATTTGCCCATCTTTGTATCAATCATGGAAGGATGGACTTGTTTGGTTTTCACCTCAAGTCATTCTAATATGAACATGCTCAGTGTGCTTCGCTGAAGACAGGCTCACCCCCGTGATCCATGCCAGCAAAACCAGAAACCTTTTAACATGTCAAATCAGGCATTTATCACAAAATGATTCCCAGGGATCCTTGCGAGTGTCAGGAGTGATAAGCTGTGAGCACGCATTCTGAGCGTGGGCTTGATGACTGCGGGTGCTCACTGCCAGCTACCAGCTGGACACCCCGGGGCAGGGAGCTTGACTTTGCAGGGCTCATTGTTCTGGTCTGTGACACCTGGATGAGAATCACATTTAATCACAGGATTGCTGTGAAGACCAAATGAGCTAATCCACTTAAATGACACTGCCAGACACAGAGAAAGCACATAAATGAGCAGGTGTTGATATTCCGTATGATCCCCGGTCCACAGATGAAGAATTAGGGACCCTGTTGATTTGAGGAACCACAGCTAGCAGTGGGGAGCCCAGGATTCGAGTATAAGCTGTGGGCCATCTACAGTCATCCTTTTCCTCTACATCAAACTTCTTTACTCAAGTCCATAATTTGGTCTCTATTTGTTATCAGAACCACAAATACTTTAGTTAAATCTTTCAGACCAGGAGCGGTAAAGCCAGATAAAATGGAAGCCACCAAATTTGTGTAATTTTAAAAAATGTTCTAAAAAACCATGGATTACAAGAAAACTGAAAATCAGCTAAGATCAATCTCAACCTTGAATTGAATGTGCAGCTCATCAGATTTACTAGGGAAATTGATTAAATTAATGCTTGTTATCAAAACAATTCTTCTCTCTCATTTTATTTACTTTCCTACATGCTACTATTAATGTCAATTGCAAATACAGTACTGAATATACTTAAAATATCCAATATGTGATTATTAATCTAAATTGCAATTACAGAACTGACTATACTTAAAAAGAGACCAAAACAAACAATGCTGACATGCCAAGTCAAGCAGCATTCTTTTTCACAGCGGAAAAGAAGAAACCATGCGTATCGAAGCTCTTACCGCAGCTTGCCGATGTGTATTGGACAATATTCCATGAATCTTCACTTTATCTTTTTCCATTTGGTCAATGTTCACCCACAGATCCCGGCTGGCAGAATCAGTTGGTCCATATATCCGAGATATGTAGTAAGTGTGATCTGTATCCTCCTGTAACAATAGGGAGAATAATGTTTAGCAAGAACAGAGGCACATGTCCTACCATTCTTAAAAAAAAACAAACAAACGCAATCTTATTCAAATTTGAAGCATCAGCATTCTTCAAAATAGCAAAATGGGTCAAAAAGTCTCTAGTGAATTAAGATAAGAAAAAAATATGTTAGCTGCCCTCTTCAGAAGAAACTGTTGATTAGCAAATTCTAAAGACAAATGCTTACTTTTTTGTACAATAGTCTTTTTCTCACAAAGAAATATTAGAAATTTTTATAATTTCTGCCCAAACAAAATTGTCACTCTTGGAACTATCTGTCAAAAACCTGAGCTAGAATTAATATCGTGTGAACAAACTCAAACTTTTCTTTTTAAAAAATAGGGTGATATCAGGGCCTGCTCTCAGTTACTGGTCCTAGAAATAGCGATAATATTTTTTTCCTTTAATTTGAGTTATTAAATTCTACTTTTAATTGAATTCTCATTATTGAGGTCATCATGGTACCTGTCACAAAATCACTATTTTTCATGTTTCCCACTTAATGAAGAGATTTAAGTGTTTAAAAAAAAGGCAATTTTGCTGAGCACCCAGAAAAATTGCATAAGTTTTGGCTAATTCTAAATGCAATTAACTAACTTTTAACATGAAATGCAATTGTGCTTATCAACTTGAGGAGTCATTAGATAGAACACATTGCATGCAGGTAAATGAAGGGAAAATGTCTAATGAACAGAGTCTATGGTTTGAATAATAAAGTTTGCAATGTACGCTTTGGCTAATACACTTATTTTTTTAAGTTCTAATTAGATAAACTGCAGTTTTTCTTGAAATCTCATCAAAACAAAAATCCTGTATACCTTCTCAGTCATCAGGCTGAATATATAAAAACGATTACATAAAAGAAAAAATAATTCTGCCTAGTATTCTAAATTTCCTTCATGACCAAAATAAAGAATATGACTTTAAATATATATACTAACAGGTAAGAAAAGTTTGCGAACATTGAGGTATCTTTTTTTTTTTTAATATTAAGATCCTAAGTATACCTCCAATAAAACTCTAGCTAACCCATACAGATTATGTGTACACCCATGGTGAAATAAGAAAAGAAAAAAAAAGGTCTGCAGAGAAAGGAGAATAAGGAAATATGAAAAAGAAGCATTTGCAGTCCAATAGACACTTGATACCCTGATGGTTTTCCAGCCTTGCCTTCCGGAAACACACGGTGTTGATCACGTGGGTCCTGCGAGGCTTTTACACCTGTGGTTGTCTCCACACAAATTCATCCCCTCCCTTCTCCTGGGGGCTGTGCTGCTTGGGTGAGGTTGACCCCTGCAAGCTTCAGGGGTAGGCACGCTCCTTGCCACCAGGCACAAACCATTGTCATTCAATGGCGACAGGGGCTGGGGGGCAGCCCTGGGCACACGGCCGGGAAAGACGGATTAGCAAGACATTCAGGAATTTTGGTAGAGGGGAGACTATTTTCTTATTCTGATTGCTGAGGTATGTAGGTGTGAGGCATGGAATGACAGCAACCATTTTGCTACCATGAGGAAACTCTACCTGAAGATAAGGATGGAACCATAAACATGGCAAAGAAAAATGCCAGATCCTTGAGGAACCATATCTAAAGTTACCAGTGGGTTTCTTCACTTACATGAACCATTAAACCTCTTTCATTGTTAAAATGTCTCCAGTTGTGTTATTGTCAACCCAAAGAATCCCAACTGACAAACTGATTTCTCATACTTGTAACAAAAAGGGATTTACTTTAAGCAACACTAAATACGGCATTGTCATCTACAGACTATTCAATTCTGATATTTTAGCTAATAACACAGCAGGAATGGAAGCTTCTCTAACCAGCCAGGAATCAAGTCTGAATAACAAATGATAATGATTCAGTTAATTTTTCAATGGTGTGAAAGGGCAGTTTTGAAGAAAATATTTGAATTTAAAGAAAAAAATGAAAACTTCATCCCTATTGCTAGTGTTGTTATAAAGAGGCTAATGACACTGAGGTCAGTGATATCATCTGTAGGGGAATTATGTAACAGATTCTATGATGCCGCCATATTTCCCTATAATTCCCAAATAGAGAATTTCTTTAAAATCTCAAACTTTTGTAACAGTGCTCACTGAAATTGCTGAACCTATCTAAAACAGTTTTGTGATTTTCCTTCAATTCTAAATCTTTCCAATAATTCAAGTTATAGTCTTGAAGTTATCGTAAAGAATATTTATAATAATCAAATAATGGATTTTCTGCCAAACATGTATATGAGTTTGTCTAATTACAATGTACACCACTAGGGCTGTGTGAAAATACACCTTCATTTTTACTCAAATCAGAGCTGCCCCAGAACATCACATCTTTGAAAATATCAATAAGTTGAAGACTAGATCTTGGTGTTTGACTCTGACAGTCCAACCTTGCCAAGTTGTCATGGCAACACTTATTCCAAGAGGAAGACAATTTATTGTTTACCTAGGAATTTAGAGCAAAAGGTTGTTGGATTCCAGGGAGATTTGGTTGTTTCAGTTATTCAGGGAAGCCATAAAATACGTGTCTCAAATAATGTGACATTTTAGCACTACTGAATTATTCAAAGTCCCTCTTGTCCTTTAGAGGAGTAATGGTAGCTAAAGAGTTACCAAACGGCACTGCAGGAACAATAACTCTCATGTTCTGTTGGGTAGCAAACTATTTCTAACACTACAGAAAATAAAACAAAACACCACTGCAAAATGGAACACGTGATACACTGAGCTGCCAATTCGTGTATGAAACCAACTGTTCCTGGAAGTGAACGGCACAGTAGGTGACTATAAATCCTGTAAATCTGTGTTTCCCACGCCTGCCGTAGACAGAGGCCGCCATGCATCTCAGACAGAGAGGAATGCTGTCATCCCAGTGCAGTTTGGCTATCCTGCAGCGCTCAGAACAAATGATGCTTAACCCAAATGCCATCTTCTCTTCCATCGTGGGTGTTAGGTTGAGTTAACGATAGATAGGTTGCCTTGTGCAGCAACAGCATTTGAAATTCAAATTCATTTCGTTGAAAAAAATATATATACATATATACACATATATAGTGTTCGACGTTGTTGTCCCAGTCATTTAAAATACACGATACATCAAACATAATCAAAGTTACTTGGGAAAGTCATTTCATATTGAATCTATAAGTTACAATCTTGAAGACAGTTTCATATAAATAAAGAAATAGTACAATTTGAATGGTCCTTGAGAGGTGTTAATATATACCAAACATATCATATACTTAAAAGAATGAGTCACAAAACACTTTCTCAGACCACAATGGAATGAAGTTGGAAATAAATAAAAGGCAGAAGGTCATAAAATTCACAAACATATGTAGGCTAAACAACACCCTCTTAGAAAACCAGTGGGTAAAAGAAGAAATTACAAGAGAAATTAGTAAATACCTAGAGCCAAATGACAAGGAAAACATAACTTATCAAAACTTATGGGATGCAGCAAAAGCAGTGCTAAGAGGGAAATTTATTGCCCAAAATGCCTATATTAAAAAAGAGAGAGCAAAAATTGAAGAGTTAACAGTTCACCTGGAGGAATTAGAGAAAGAACAGCAAACTAACCCCAAAGTAAGCAGAAAGGAAGAAATAACAAAGATTACAGCAGAAATAAATGCAATTGAGAACAGGAAAACAATAGAGAGAATCAACAAAACCAGAAGTTGGTTCTTTGAGAAAAGCAACAAAATTGATGGACCGCTGGCTAGGCTAACAAAAGAAAAGAGAGAGCAGATGCAAATACATGCAATCAGAAATGGGAAAGGAAATGTACCAACTGACCCTGCAGAAATTAAAGAAATTATGAGAAGATACTATGAGCAACTATATGCTAATAAACTAAATAACTTAGATGAAATGGACAACTTCTTAGAAAAACATAAAGAACCAACATTAACTCAAGAAGAAATAGATGACCTCAACAAACCAATCACAAGTAAAGAGATTGAGTCAATCATCCAAAAGTTGCCAAAAAGGAAAAGCCAAGGACCAGATGGTCTCACATGTGAATTCTACCAAGCATTCCAGAATCAATCAGTACCAATCCTGCTCAAACTCTTCAAAAAAATTGAAGAAGAGGGAAAGCTACCTAACTCTTTCTATGAAGCCAACATCACCTTAATACCAAAACAAGACAAAGATGCTACAAAAAAAAAGAAAATTATAGATCAATTTCTTTAATGAATATAGACGCAAAAATTATCAACAAAATACTCGCAAATCGAATCCAGCAACATATTAAAAGAATTATACACCATGACCTGGTGGGGTTTATTCCAGGTATGCAAGGCTGGTTCAACACAAGAAAATCAATTAATGTAATACACCACATCAAAAAATCAAAGCAGAACCACATGACCATCTCAATTGATGCAGAAAAGGCATTTGACAAAATTCAACATCCTTTCCTGATGAAAACATTTCAAAGGATAGGAATAGAAGGGAACTTTTTCAATATGATAAAGGCAATAAATGAAAAACCCACAGCTAATATCATATTCAATGGGGAGAGACTGAAAGCTTTTCCTCTAAGATCAGGAACAAGACAGGGATGCCCACTATCACCATTGTTATTCAGCATTGTGCTGGAAGTTCTAGCTAGAGCAATTAGGCAAGAAAAAGAAATAAAAGGTATCCAAATTGGAGAGAAAGAAGTAAAACTTTCACTCTTTGCAGATGACATGATTCTATATGTAGGAAACCCAGAAAAATCTACAGCAAAGCTACTAGAACTAGTCAATGAATACAGCAAAGTAGCAGCCTACAAGATCAACATGCAAAAATCTGTAGTGTTCCTATACACAAGTAATGTGCAACAAGAGGAGGAAATCAAGAAAAAAATCCCATTTACAATAGCAACCAAAAGAATCAAATATTTAGGAATAAACTTAACCACGGACACAAAAGATCTTTACACAGAAAACTATAAGAAACTGCTAAAAAAAAATTGAAAAAGACCTAGAAATATGGAAGAACATACCATGTTCATGGATTGGGAGACTAAATATAGTTAAGAAGTCAATTTTACCTAATCTGATTTACAGATTCAATGCAATACTAATTTAAATCCCAACAACGTACTTTACAGGAATAGAAACACCAATAACTAAATTTATTTGGAAGGGTAAGGTGCCCTAAATAGCCAAAAATATCTTGAGAAAGAGGAATGAAGTGGGAGGCCTCACACTACCTGACTTTGAAGCATATTACAAAGCTACATTGCTCAAAACTACATGGTACTGGTATAAGGACAGATAAACTGACCAATGGAATTGAATTGAGTGTTCAGAAGTAGACCCTCACATCTACGGACAACTGATCTTTGATAAGGCAGTGAAGCCAAAGCAACTGGGAAAGAGCAGACTGTTCAATAAATGGTGTTTGGAGAACTGGATATCCATTTCCAAAAGAATGAAAGACAATGTCTATCTCACACCTTATACAAAAATTAACTGAAAATGGATCAAAGACTTAAACATTAGCACAAAGACCATAAGATTCATAGAAGAAAATGTAGGGCAATATCTTAAAGATCTTGTGATAGGAGGTGGTTTCCTAGACCTCACACCCAAAGCACAAGCAACCAAAGAACAAATAGACAAATGGGATCTCCTTAAAATTAAACACTTTTGTACATCAAAGGACTTTGTCAGAAAAGTAAAAAGGCAACCTATACAATGGGAGATGATATTTGGAAACCACATATCAGATAAGGGTTTAATATCCCAAATATATAAAGGAATCCTGCATCTCAGTAAAAGAAAGGCAAACAATCCAATTAAAAAATGGGCAAAAGACACGGGCAGACATTTTTCTGAAAAAGCAATACAAATGGCTCAAAAACATATGAAGGAAGGGTAATGATGGTGGCTAGGTGAGACAGAGCAGGGAGACACCTCCGTGAAAAACACTGAACAGAAACCAGAAAGTGACACAGAATGTCAACTCCAAAGTAGCACCAGCCGGACAAAGTCTGCTAAAGCCACAGGGAACGTGCATTTGGTGAAACCAGGAGTCTGCATTCTGAAACGAGTGAGTGAGTTGGCTGAGTCCCTTGCCCACGCTGCGGTGTGGGGAAACAGTGGGTTGGCGTTTGGAGTCCGGGAGCAGCTGCAGATAAGATGGGAGTGGTGTGCACTAACACCTCGGTGTCTGGCGTGGAGGATTCCCCTTCCCATACCCACTGCTGATTGTCTCGGGTCCAGGGGAGCAAAGGGGAGCCAAAAGGAAAAAAAAAAAAGGGGCCGCGCTGCTTGCAGCCGTCTCCCTAGCGGGCGGGGCTGCTCCTGCCCGGGGCCGACTGCACGGCACGGAGCCGCACCAAGAGACCCAGCCTGACAGGGATCTTTCCCTGCGGCACCAGTCACACGCCACATTATCTGCGGTGGACAGTGGCTTTGAATACACCCACGGCTGATTGTCCCAGAGCTGGGAGAGCGGAGCTGTGTGGAAACGGAGGAGTTAACCCCTCCTACTCAACCATCTTTGAAGCGGGCTGGGAGCACCCCTACACAGCCCGGCATCCCAGGGCTTCCCTGGAGAACGGCGCGCACTTGTGACGTGTCACGGCCCTGCCACAGCAGAGGTCCCAGATAAGCACAGCAGGGAGGGGGAACCGCTCAGAAAGTTTCTGCAGCCAGGGGACCTGCGCCCCTCCCTGCCAGGCTCGGTCCCGTGGGAGGAGGGGTCGCCAGTGCTGGGAGCGAGAGCGGAGAAGTGCAGTGGCCCCTCTTATCGGGAATGCATTCTGCTCAGCCAAACTCCAATCATAAATAGCCTGAGACCAGACATCAGAGAATCTGAGTGCACCCAGCCCAGCAGATAGGAACAGCAAAAAACGGCAGGAGGAACCCAGGAATAAAGTTTTTGCAGCCAGGGAACCCGCGCCCCTCCCTGCCAGGCTCGGTCCCATGGGAGGAGGGAGCGCTGGCACTGGGAACCCAAGAAAAGAAAAAAAAAAAGCAGCGGCTTTTTGGAGTTCTGGCACTTGGAAGGGGGAAGGGCAGAGCTCAGGCAATTCCTGAAGAGGGACTGAACTCTCTGTCCCCTGGATCTTTCATTAATGGCCCTAATTGCTTTGTCTCTTAACATTTCAATAACCCACTAGATCTGCGAGGAGGACCTCTTTTTTTCTTTTCTGTTTCTAAAATTATTAC
>PVKY010008578.1:0-13966 GCA_004027775.1 Bradypus variegatus
TTTGCCTGAAACAGTTGGCTTCACTTGTTTTCTGGGAAGGACAGATTCATGTGGAGTGTGTGTGTGTGTGGGGGGGGGGCGGACAGAGGTATGGAGGTCCTAAACTGCAACCTCTGGTTAAGTTCTTCCCATGTATATATAGAATTTAATGGGAAGGTTATTAATCCAGTGTTTACAACGGTAGTTTGGAAAGTAACAGGTATTATATAATTGTGCCCAAGTTTAGCAAACACTCGATTAAACAGTTAAAAAGGTTTTTTTTTTTTTTTTAACCACTATGTTAATATTCATCTTGGAACTCCAAGGTAAAGCACATTGCAAGGAGCCTAGTAGTACAGTGGACCCTGTACTCCTCGAGTACCAGACACACTTTGGGTACATGAAATTGGTCTACTCACTGGACTTCAAACTCACAATGTAATAACATCTAACATTTATTGATTTTTTTACTATGCATTGCACACCGTGCGTGTATGTGGGTAGTATCCCAAACAATCATTGTGATAACTGTATGAAATAAGTACTTATTCCTATTTTGCAGATGAGGCTACTGAGGCATACAGAGATTAAATCACCTGTTTGCAGTCACATAGCTAGTATGTGGTAGAGCCAGGATAGGAGCCTAGGCCATCTGACTTTCACCTGCAGTCAGTCTCCTTGAAGGAGAAAACCAGGTGTCAGAGAGACGGAAAAGGAATCAAGGCATCAGGCAGGCAGTGAGTACATAGTAAGAGCTGGTCAGAAAGGCAATGAGGAATCAAGAGGGCATCCTCAAATAAGACAGACCTTCTGCAGCAGCACAAGTTTTGGTACCACCTGAGAAGGGGAAAAGCAATAAACAGTTCAGGGGGGCAAAGATCTTTTGACAGATAAAGGCTCCACCATTTCTGTCAACAGAACCACCTAAAGAAATTTTAAAAGCCTCTTCTAAGTTTCTCTGCTAGGGAAAGGAGAACCATTTAGAACTTGAAGGCCTAAATTCAGGTTCCAGGCCGTAAGTATGGAACTCTTTCCTGTAAGTGGGATTGTCACAAGTCACTTAATGACTATGGGGGCGGACACCTAGTTTATCTGATTCATTAACCTATTATGAAGACCAAATGTAACACATACAAAAATGTTTTCAAGACCATAATTCTACTGAGACAATTTTTTTTAGAGGATTGGAGAAATAAACCAGCATTTCCATAGCATAATTATGACTATAATTTAGAGAACGGCTCAGTAAATTTCAGCCAAAATAAAAAAAGGCTCAAAAGCTAGGAATTCAAAAGTTGTAAAGTCTCTCAAGGTCAATAAATGCATATAGAGTGAAAAGGGGTTCTTGTAAATAAATAAGCTTTGGATGACTGACGACACAGTCTATTTTCCTTGAGGGATCTAAGTTATACTACAATACAGGTGGTTTTAGAGAAGCAACAAGATGTTCGTTCACACAACAAAGACACCCAAGCACACTCCCAACATGTCATAGGGAGATTAATGGATTTTTAAAGTTAATGAGCTAGAAAGGCAACACTTTGCTCTCTGCATCACAGCACAGAGAGGGAAGGAGATAGAGCCTACTTCCTGACAATCAAAATAAATCTTCAAGTCATCTGACCACATGCTTGAGACGGGCATGTGTGATTTAGGAGAAAGGAATGTAGCCTGATTTCCAGTGTATCCCCCACTTCCTGGAGGGTCTGTTAGAGAAAAGGAATTCAAAACTGTGGCCTAAGTGGGCAAAGGAAAACTCACGTCTCCTAGAAGTAGAGTAGCTGTACTTGCATACCAATCCCTGGTGCTTCAATGAGCACACATCTTTGCCCATTTATGTAGGAGGCCCTGCCTGAGTACATCTATCAACACAGGGAGACATCTAGCAATGCTCCTGAAAATAAGGGTTCTGTAGCCCACAGCTTCACCATTCTGCTACTGTACCAAGTAAGGCTCGCAAGAACTTTTGCGCTAGACTTACTGGGATGCTGCTGGTGCGTATACAAATTAACTTCGAGCCTATCTTATAGGAGTCTAGCTCACAGGAACCTGTTAGCTGAACTGCATACAATTATATACACGGGCATGCATTTACCAAGTTAGTAAGAAATATGTAGAGCAGGGCATCCTTTTAGTGAATTTAAAACCTCTACTTTAGTGCCTTGAAATACCTTGTCATTTTTATAATTCCTGAATTCTGTTATTCCTTTTCTGGCTCCTTGAGATTGCTACTCTAGGCAACTGTTTTTAGGAACACAGTACATAGGTATATCTGGGTACTTCACCAAGTATACACCTGATGGAGGTGGCAGGAAATATCTATTTCATTTAGTGGGAGTTGAATAAAAAACATAACATGCAACCTACTCTGTCTCTATCCCCTGGAGAGTAGGCAAAAAAAAAGTTAGTAGAAAAAGGAAAAAAGATAGGGAGAAAAAGTATAATACAGTCTTATTAGCAATAACAAATATAAAAACACCATTACAATGACAATTCCCTACAAACCAAAAAGACTTTGAAGTCTTCAGTCTCAACTCACTTATTCCAAGCAACTCTTTAAGACAACTACACCAAGTCATAGGAGTTTGTCCTAAGATTTGGCTTGTGTAGAAATTAGTTTTATCAAGAGCTACATCTGAAGGCACAGCTTGATGAATATACTGTATCAAACCATGAAACTAAAAAGAAGTCAATGGAAGAGCTTCCCCAGAACCTCTCTTAAGAACCTTGAGTTCAAACCCCGATTTGGCTTGGACCAACCAACTTGCCTTTGGTTAAAACTGTAACTCCCAGGCTGATAAAGTAACCATAGAGCCTAGGAAAACCATCACGTAACTTTCTAAAAAAGACTGTTTAAATTTGTATTTCGGAATGGTATCAGTCTCACAGGTCACTACTAGAGCGTGGCATTGGAGATGTATTCTTTTGCCCTCCCCTCAATGTAACAAGAGGGTGGAAAATTTTTCTATTTAATTTTTCTGGGCCTTCACATAGCTAAATGAACTTAATGATACATACACTCTTATCTTCCCAGTCAAATGACTTTAAATCTGTGAAGGAAACTTTTTAAACAGTAGTTCATACATTTTAAATTTCCTCCCCAATTTTTTCCCTTAAAAAAGGTCTTATTTTCTGTGACTTCAAAGTTTCAAGAAATTTTACTTATCTAAACTTGCCCCAGATCATCCCTATTCTTAAGATATAGAGGTAGTATGGAGGTCCTGGATAGTCAAGACATTGCTGCTTCTCAGGGCACAGGTCCAAACAACTTCAAGACAACTACCACTACCCCCTCACCACCACCCCGTACCAGCCACAGAGCAGCAAAGAAACTGGTATTGGTATTCTCAGAATCAATCCAGACCTGCAGGAACCCTAAACAAAATCTTTACATTGTAAGGTTTGGCCTGAATCAGACCAATGTGGAGTATACCTTATTTAACTGCCATTTGGCTTCTATCTCTATTTTGAAGTTAGTAAACAACTACTAAAATTATTATTAAAATAACAAAAAACAAAAAAACTAAGTGTCAACTCAGGATTTCTTAAGGAGAAAAAAAGTCCAGAACATTATTTTTATGAAAGGATAATAAAGCAATAAAAAGCTTACTTTCTCACATGGCTAAAAAATTTCAAACACTTATCTGGGTTGTCTCATTTCATCCTGACAAAAACTATGAGACAGGCACTGTTTTATCACCCCCATTTTACAGATGAGAAAACAGGCTTACAGAGGGCAAAGATAATTAACTAGTCCAAGCTAATAGTAGATATAGGTTGTGAACCTAAACCCCTTTATAACTGCATCTCTTGCAGTCCTGTTAAACAACCCCCTTTCATACAGTACTACTGTATGAGAAATTCAGATTGTTTTATAAATATTAGCCTCATTCTCAGAGAATCTCTTACAAGATGGCAAAATGTAAACTTTGGGAAGATCTTATAACTTGCAACCAAAGTACCCATTACATTTATGGAGTTGGTAAAGCAAACAATAAACCTATTTTTTATATCTAATGAAGACATTTAGGTTTTTGAAATCTCCAGAAATCTGCTAAATATAACTTCCAGAATTCAAAATTTTACCCTGAACCTGTTCTCCTCACTGTAAGGAAAAATAAGCCAAGAGAATAGAGGGCATTCTTTGTCATGGGTTCATTTTAATCTCTGACAAAATTTAAAACTCTTATTCTCTGGCTCTGAACTGTTAAATTGTTAAAAGATTACCAGTATCTTATGGGGAACAGCTCAAGCAATGATCCTAATGGTAAGTGCCCCCAAAGTAAAATGTGGCAGAAGCATAGTACATACTCAACTGAACTGAGGATACAGCTTTTAGCAAAACAAGGGGCTGTGATACTACGGTTTAAACTAACTACTAGTAACAAAATTTTGCTAGGGCTAAAGCATGTTTCATAAATTTTCATTCAAACCTTTCAATTCATCTTGTATTTTAAGCTTTTTTTTTAATTAAGGAAAAGGAATCAAGGCTTTAACCTTCCAATTCTTAATTTTTACCATCATTTATTTTTTTAAATTAAACACATGACGCAAAATATTTCTGCAAATTGCTAGTCCAACAGTAAGCATTTATTGAGCTTTTATTCTGTCTCAGCGGTTACCATGAAAACTCGAGTAGTCGTCAGAGACTTGGATTCTGTCACACGCTGTGTGATGGGGGGCTATTTAAATCTTAAGACGTTTCAGTTTCCCCATCAATCAACTGAATACAGTAAAAGCACCTATCTAAAAGAGTTGCTGTGAGAATTAAATGAAGTAATGAATGTAAAGCCCTTAGTGCAGTACCTAACACATGGGTAAGACATCAGGGTCAATCCAGAGGAATGTGGCATTTTCTTAGTACATATCTAATACTTTATCTTAATACTACACTGTGTAATTATTACTTTTAATGTTTATAATGGACCAAACTATAAAAACAAGTCGCCAGAATTAACTGAACTTTAGATAATGGGAGTACAATTCAAACATGGCAAGCGGGATACACCAGATTATTTTAGTGGTTAAGTTTTCTGGAAGGTCATTTCTCTAAATATGATGACTATTTCTCTATATGTCTTTCCACTGAATGAACTGAGGAAGTTTTATATAGAACTGAATACAGATTATTTTTATTAGCAGTGTTATTGTGGTTTTGTGACTGAAGGGGAGGGTCTAAGTTTTGAAGGGGTGTTTGTCTTTTGACAGGCTTATGTCATTAAGTTCTAAAATCCTGTTTCTAAATGAGAATCTTGCTCCCCTCCAAAAAGGGGCAATGGGGTAAGTGGAACTGAATGCTTCCAAACTTTTCATCAGTGAAGAGTGTATTCAAAAACGTGTGTGGATACTATGCATACACGTGGTACTTTCCCATCACATTTTAGGATTCCCATGCCGGAGTGCATCAGTTACTGGTATTTGCAGACAATGGGTGAAAAAGACGGCTTCAGTCGATCTGAGTTACTCCAGTTTTCTCCATCTTCTGCTACTCTGCAGTCCCATCTCAACCCGTTCTCCTCTTACTGCTATGGCGCCCTATCTTCCCGAAAGCCCCTTCTTTCTAGCCCTGCTTGTGGTCTCCTATTCTGGATTCTCCTCTCATTGACCCCCATCTTCTTTCCTTCACCCCTGGCCCCCTCCCACCCCTTCAGATGAGCTACAAACACTTCCTCCTATTCCTAGTCCCGCCCATTTCCTAAGACGTCTCAATCCATCCCCCCCCCTTTAACCCCTTCCAAATTATCCCCAGACGTTCACTGGGAACGCTTTCCAGTTTACCTCTCAAGCTCCCAAGAAAACCATTCGTTAAACTACCTTCCTCCACACCCCCCACTGGACTAGCCTTTCAAACCGCTTGCACTCCTCCCAAAGATTACTATTTAAACGTTCTTCCTCTGCCACCCTCATGCTCTCAATTGCTCCCTGTCCCCCCCTTAATTTCGAAGTACTTTGCTCCTTCAGGACCCCGACCCACTCTTATTACTTCTCACTCCTCCCACAAAAACCCCTGGGATCACTCTTCTGCCTTCCAAACACTCTCCAAATTCTCTCCCCCAGCCAGACCCCATCCACCCATGATTTAAAACGTCCCCTCGAACAAACCTCACAGTTCTATACCCCACCCCCACGAAATCCCCTTTCTGCCATTCCCACTACTACTTAGTTTTCTGTTGCAGCCAGCTCTCGCAAACCTCGCGCGCTGGGCTCCCTCCCTTTCCCCTTCCCGCACATACCTCGAGGTTCCGGCCCGCGCCGCCCCCTTCTCCGTCCTCCGCCCGCGCTCGGCCACCCTCTCCGCCCTTCTCCCGCTCCGCCCCGCTCGCTCCCTTCCTTCCCTCCGCCTTCCGCCCCCACACCCTCCCTTCCCCCACAATTCTCGGCCTTCCTACCTCGAGGGCCCCTCTAGGTTCGCCCCCACCTCTGAAAAACCCTCTCCGCTTCCTCCCCCTTTCCGGCTGCCCTTCCCCCGCCTCTCCGCTCCCCGCCCCTCCGCTCGCCATTCTTCTCCCAAAGCCGCGCGCCCCGCCCGGCCCCAGCTCCCTAGCTCCCGGCTCCCTCGCGCTCTCGGCCCCATCCCCGGCTCGTCCCTCACTCCCCAAGGCCTCCCGCACCCCCCGCCCGCGGCCTGACCTGCAATGGCGGCCGCCGAACGCGGCGCCGCGCGGCCAACGGGCAACAACCGAACCTCCCGCCGCCGTCGCCGCCGTCGCCGCCGCCGCGAGCACTGCCTGCGCACTTCCGGCCTCGCGCCGCGAGCACTTCCGGGGCAGAGCACGCCAGCGCGCGCGCACGTGGTCCCGGGGCGGAGAGAAGTGGGCGCGGGGCCGCGGGTGAGCTGGGGAAGGGGCGTGGGAAGCCGAGTGCGAGAGAGGGGCGTTTGAGGAGGTGCGGGCGGGTTTTGGTCAGCGCCCCGCAGAGCTCACCGAGCCCTTGTCCATTGGCCGGATGGGGGCTTTTCCTCCGACCCCCAGAGAGGCAAGGGGGCGAAGATCTGGCGCGCACTTCTGACACCCTCTTAGCCGGGCGGGGCCGGGCCGAGGGCGCCTGCTCTGCCCAAGCCTTATGAACCTTGAAGAGAGGAGAGAGCGTGGTGAACCAGTCCCGGCCCCTACCTTCGACTCGTGTGCTTGTCGGGGGAGGGGGATAGTTGACATTCCAGACAAGGCAGCCAGAGTAAGTCACCAAATCCTGTCGTTTCCTCTCACGAGGAGTTCTCGATTCTGCTCTCCCCTACCAGCTCCCCTCCCATCTCTACCTTAGTTTGGGTCTATAATTTGCAAACTTTAACCTGCGATAGAGTTGGGGAGGGGTGCTTGCTAAAATACAGACCCCCAGCGTATCCCCCTCCCCCAAGAGACTGGAATTCTGTAGCTGTTGAGTAGCACCCAGAATCCCACATTTTAAACCATTCCCTCAGGTGAGCTTGATGCAGGAGTTTTGCTAGACTCTCAGCTGTCAACGTTTCTTGCCTCCCCGTCTTCACGTGGTTTAGGCCAGAAGTGGTGGTAGAAAGCTCTCCTTCATCCTGCCATTCTTCATGAGAGTGATTGCAGTGTTTACCCTCCTCTTGCTTCCCAAGGAAACTTCACACCCTTTTCCCGGACCACTTCCTCGAGGCAGTTGTCATGATTGTTAGAAATCTGGGTGATGCTGAAGTGTCCTTATTGTTCAGACCATCCTGAGCTCCTGGAAATTGATAGATTCTTGTGTGAGGTTTGAAAGTATCATTAGTTAGATATTTAGAAATGAACCTCAGTGAAATACAGTTGGAGTCTTCCATCCAGAACAATGATAAGAAAAAACTGAATATATGTGACATACTACAGTTGAAATTGAACACTAATCATTTTTTTTATTTTCCCCATAGGAATGGGTGAATTTAGAGTCCATCGAGTTCGTTTCTTTAATTATGTCCCATCAGGGATCCGTTGTGTGGCTTACAATAACCAGTCAAACAGATTGGCTGTTTCACGAACAGATGGCACTGTGGAAATTTATAACTTGTCAGCCAACTACTTTCAGGAGAAAGTAAGTCATTTGGGAGCCTGATTTGGTGTTTCTGACGTTAATCTCCTTTTAAGTTCACTGTTACAAAAACTTGTATGTCTTTTACATTCAAAGGGAGAACAAGAAAGTGACTCTTCCTATTTCCTCTGGTTGTTTAGAATTACATAACTTGTATAGTGAATATGAGATCTCTTCTCTGACTTGTAAGTGAAGCTCAGAGTTTTGGTCTGTGTAATATTGATTAGAAGGACCCTATTTAGGAATTGTGGTATCTCATGGCCTGTCATTTGGAAACTGAGTTTTTGCTGGATTTTTTGGCACAAAAAGGGAAATAGTCCAGACTGTTGCTTTAGATCAGTCTCAGCACCTTTGCTTTGGTAAGATAGCATTTCCTGCTGGGGTTGTCGGTGCCCATTTCATTGCCAGTTGGAAAAACTGATGAGATGTTTTAATGTCAAACTTTTTGGTGACATGTTGGCAGGAAGATGGATTCCTATAGTTCATCTTTCTGACAGAGTGTAGACTAGTGTGCCTAAATGCCTATATTTGGGAGTAAAGGAGATTTTAAATTAGGTAAAAATACCCTTTGGTTGTATCTGAAGATATGTAACAGCATTTTTTTTTTAAGTTGTAGCATTTAATTTAGTTCATTAATGTGTAATGTGTACTAGACTTGGTAATATAAATGGATGATGTGTAAATGAATGAATCCAGTGCCTTTGAGCCTGATCTTCGAATTTAGGCCCTCTGTAAATGTTTCTAAATGAATGAGTGGCATATACTAGGCATTATTAAGACAAATGTTAGAGGCCCTACCTTCAAGAAGCTCAAAGTCTAGCATGGGGAAAGATGAGTATACAGTTTCAGAGCAGTGTATTAAATGCTATGAAAAAGCAAAGCATAGGCACGGAACCTTAGTAGAGAGGTGCCTCACTCAGTAGGTAGGTTTAGGAAACCTTCTAGAAAGAGGTGACTTACTGAACTGATCTCCAAAGAACGACAGGATTTAATCAGGCAAGATGTTAAAGCAGAGTGTGCAGCGTATGTGGAGACCTGGAGATGGCCAGAAAGGACAGGACACATTGAAGAACGTAATTATGAGAAATAAGGCCAGAGTGGGGACCAGGTAAATGTTAAGGGCCTTGTTTAACATGTTAAAGGTTGTCATGACAGCTGTGGGGAGCTCTGGGGATTTGTATTTTAGAAAGGACCTTTTAGCTGCAAGGTGAAAGGGGATAGGAGAGGGAAGAGAACAGGGGTCCAGTGGGTCTTCGTAATTAGGGAGGAAGTGGTAGAGGGGCATGAGGATGGTCAGAAAAAACAGATGGCGTGAGAATGAGGAAGTAGGGTAGAGAGGACTTGCAGATTGATCTGTATTCCTTACGACTTGTTCCTCTCTCCTCCTAGTTGAGTGTTTGTTGAGGACTGTTTAGTAGGTGCTCCGTAGATTTTTACTGAATGAATCATGGAATGTGAAGGTGGTGGTGGAGTAGAGGAGTTTTAAGCCAAAAGTAGTACTGCCTACAGGTAATGCATGGATCCAGGGTGAGGATACTGATGTACGTGTGTGTGAAGAAAAGCCTAGTAAAGACGGGACCAGAGGATCTCCTAGGATGTGGAGTAAAGCTTCTGGCCTAGATAACCTTTGCACTTTGTTCTTTCTTGAACATACTTCTCCTCAACCCTCCTTGCCTGATTAACTCCTTCTGGCCCTCAGGTTTCAGTTTAAGTGCTACTTCTCTAGGGAAGCCTTCTTCTCCTATGCCCTCACCCCCATTCCCAAGATTATGCTAAATCCCTCAGATACTGCAGCGTTCAAACTTTTTTGACTACTATCCATAATACCAATATGTTTTACATATGCACACATTTACAACTGCAACAAAAGTTTTATGAAAATATTTGCCCTTATGTACAATGCACACTGATATTTTCTATTCTTCGTAATTTTTTAAAAATTGCTGGTCATCACCCACCACGAAAGGGACTACATTCTGTAGTATGAAAAACATACCTAGTATACGGTTATTGCATTCTGTGATTTTTCTTTTTGTCATTTGTCACAATCGTGATTAAAAAAATTATATTTGTTTAATGTCTTCCCCCCAAAATTCAAATTGTATGAGAATAGGCACCCTGTTAGTGATGCTCATGACTCTTCCAACAGTTAGCAAGCACCTAGTACAAAGCCATTGCTGAGTTAATATTTATTGAATTAAGTCAGCCATTCCGTACCTAGCCTTTATTTTTTCTCTCTCTCATCTCTTTTCTTTATTCTCCAAAACTAAATAATTTAGTCTAGTCTTCTGCTTTCTCCATTTTCCCTTCTCTCTTATTGAATATTGCTTAGTTCTGCTAAATAACTCAAAGCAAGAAAAGAATAAGTCTCTAGGAGTAAGACGCCAAAATCTTTATGCCACAGATTTTGGTGCTTCGGGAAAGTGACTTAATCCAAAATAACCTTGGCCTTTTGGAGTTCAAATAGGAGTAATTACACCTACCCAGTTCCGTTTGTGTCAAGCAGGTGTAAGAATAAAATATCTTGATAGAATGAAAACTTTTTGAGTATTTAGAAATCTGAGACTGAGTGAAAAGCTGGAGTGATCTGCATGAATTTATTTTTATTTTTTGAGCAGCTTTTTAAAGGTATACTTGACACTGCAAGTATTTACAAATTCATAACTTTTGACAGACATATATACTGCATTTTTTGTGCAGTCCAGATAGCTGCACTAATATTTAGAACATCAAACTGAACTTGAATGCAAATTTATTCTGCTAAAAGGTTTTTTGCAGAACAAGTCCTAGTTAAAACAACAGCAACTTTATAAAATTAACTACAATTTGATGTCAAGTTATCTCTGATAATATGAAACCCATTCTAGTTATTTCTAGGAAAGTATTTTAATTTTTACCATGTCACCTGTGACTCAGTGCTGGTAGCTGTTGAATTCATGGTGGGTTGAGAATTTATGGTGCTTCTTTAGTTTTTCCCAGGTCATGAGTCTCGGGCTATAGAAGCTCTGTGTTGGGCAAAGGGACAACGGCTCTTTAGTGCTGGACTCAATGGAGAGATCATCGAGTATGATTTACAGGCGTTAAACATCAAGTATGCTGTGGATGCCTTTGGAGGACCCATTTGGAGCATGGCTGCCAGCCCCAGTGGCTCTCAACTTTTGGTCAGTAAGCACCTGTTGATAAGTGTCTTGCTTCCACTCACATTTTCTCCACTGTATTCACAGGAGGTTGCTGTTACACTGTGGCATGCAGCAACTCCAGTCTGAGCTGGATTTTAGTAACCCCAACTATCAGACTGGAGTTGTTATCAGCAATTAAAAATCCTTAATCTTATTTCATCTTGTCTGCTGTTACTTTGGACCTTGGTTTATTCACTTACAAACTGCGAGAATCGGTATAGTTCAAGCATTTTCCAAACTGTTGTTTGAAATTGGGAGATATAGGGACTGTTTATCGTTTTATTGTGTTTTATGATGAAATTTGTTTCAGAAGTTTTGCATGCTAAGTCTTTGTGTAGGGTCACAATGCACATTAGTATATTAAGTATTCTGAGAAGTTCTTCAGCAGGTTAACCAGTGGGATTTTGTTTAACTGCTGTGTTTCTCAAAAATTTTTTGAGCACGTACTGAGAAGACTGCTTTCCGCCTACTATTACTTTTAAAATGAGTACTCTCAGAGATTTAACGTTTAGTGATGAATACTGTAGTTCTTTTTGATTTGTATAATATCTTGTGATGTTGCCTCTTAGGTTATAAATAATGGGTCTTTTGTTTAGGCCTTGGATCTCTAGCAGAGGTGTGCTGTGAAATCCAATGTCTGTTCCATGTCCTGTGCAGGAATTGGGCCACTATAAAGATATCTTGATATCACCCTTCTTCTGGCTAGGATGTGAAGGGAGCCAAGAGCACACTATCAGTTTCTTGGCACCGGCACTTTTTTTTCCTGACAAAAACTACTTTTCTTTTTCAGAGCAAATGATAGTTTTAGGGGGGAAATGTAATAAATGTAAAAAATATATTTATTCCTATAAAATGTTTATCATACCTCTTTTCACTAATAGATTGGCTGTGAGGATGGAACTGTAAAACTATTTCAACTCACCCCAGACAAAATCCAGTTTGAAAGAAATTTTGATCGGCAGAAAAGTAAGGGTCATTTTTAGTGGGGCAGTGAGTAGCCTTAAAGGAAGTTATGTTTCTGTGCTACTGGGGAAGGGATATTTTCTTGTGGGTTTAGTTAATATATTAGTACATGCTAATTTTTTCTGAATACAAGGTATATTCTAGAAACCTAGCCCAGGTTTTCTCCATTGTGTAATATAGTTGTGATTTGCCTGGCTAAGAAATAATGTAGAAACCCAGAAATTCAAAATAGGAAAACTAGTGGATCTGTGAAAGTGAAAAGTCAAGTTGTTAGTTATCACTTATTTTTGTAACACCTTAAGTATAAATAAAGTCTTGAAATGAAAATTTTGTCTTTAGGAGCTGTGGTTCTTAATCCTGGTAGCACATTCAAATATTCTGGAGGGAGTTTTTAGAAAAATCACCCATGCCTGGGCTCTACGTAGACGAAGGACTCTGACCTCTAAGATCAGTGATTGACAAACCTCTGATGTAAAGGACCAGAGAGTAAATATTTTAGGCATTACAGGTCATATGGTCTTTGATGACTGTAATTGTGCACAAGAGGAGCCACAGACAGTACAAACAAATGGGCATGGCTGTGTTCCAGTAAAACTTTATTTACAAAAACAGGCCTATGGGCTATGGTTTGCTGGCCCCTCCTCTAGAAAATAGTGGCTGTCCCACAGATTCTTTCAGTGTCCCTCAGTAATATTGATCTTCTGCTAATCAGATTTTCATGTTTTGTTTGTTTTTAATATCTTTGGGCTATTCTTTCTTAATTGCAAAAAGGAGACAATGCTTGTTAAAAATGTCATACATTTAGCCAAATATGCAATAGAAAGTAAGTATATGATTTCACTCTGCAGATGGCATTTTGGAACCAAATCCTTCTAGACTTTTTGTATATTCATATAAACACATATGCACTTATCTTTCAGCTTGGTTTTTTACTTCATCTGTTGCAGACATCTTTTTGTCAGTCATGACAGTTGGCATGGCATTTCATTTTATGATGCTCTGTAATTTATTTAACTAAACTGTTATTGATATTTACCTTTTTTAATGTATTTTTTACTATTACAACCAGTGCTACAGTGAACATTCTTATATACATATTTTTAGGCATTTATGCAAGTATTTCTCCTTGTATTCTTAACGGTGCCTTGCTTGACCAAAAAGTATGCACATATAAATTTTGTTGGGTTACTACCAGGTTATTCTCAAAAGGTTGTACATATTTACACTCTCAACATCTATTTAGACTTAATTAAAGTAAGTGTCAAATACTTAATCATGGATCCCAGGGCAAAGTTGTTTCTCACCTTTCTTAAAATTTCACTGGAATACAGTACACAAGAGCTAAAATTATAAAACACTATTCCTTTAGATTAGTGGGAAGAGAATTCAGTTACCCTTGGCTGATATTTATGCATATGCCATTTTCTTTTTTGTTGTGTAACTTCCAAGGTCGCATCCTGAGTCTCAGCTGGCAACCCTCTGGTATCCACATTGCAGCTGGCTCCATAGACTACATTAGTGTGTTTGATGTCAAATCAGGTGACTGTTTTTCTCAGTTCATTTGGGGAGGTGGTCTTGTTTGTTAGATTCACATTTCTGGGTATAAGCTTAAGCCCTTGTCATGCTTCAGTGACCTTTAGGGCCTAGACTCTCATTAATAGTACCATTAATGATGGTACCATTAATGATGCCTACCATTAATTTCACTCTTTTCCTGGAATGCTTCTGCTTTTAAGGGAATCTTGGTTCTTCAATGGGATGCAGTATTTTTCATCATAATGAGAATAATAAGAATTCATAGTAATAATAATTTATAATAA
>PVKY010008579.1:0-13956 GCA_004027775.1 Bradypus variegatus
AGTTCAGGTTGGTGGGTGATGAGTGGACAGTCACGTTTGTCTCCCCGCCGTTATTCCAGGTTATTTCCTTGTTTTTTGGTCATTTATAAATTGTTCCGGGGGGGACTAACAGTCTTCCACTCCTCTCTATGCCGCCATCTTAGCTCCTCCTCCAGCATCTATTTTAAAACTTCAGTTACCTCCTATTTTCTACCAGCTAGAACTTGGATCTCTTGGTGGGGAATGTGGTGTCCTCCACAGCTCCAGTCTACTTCTCTGGCCTTAGTTCCTCTTTTCCACTCTCCTGCAAGACCCCTGTGAGCTGCAGCCTCTGCGGTATCACCGTCTTTCCCCAGGAGCCTTTCCCCACCAGCTTACCTCTGCCCACCGTGTCCTGACTGGACACCCTATCTCTCAGCTTCTTTAGGAAAGACCTACGTGTCCCAACCCAGACTGTGTGAGTCTTGCTCTGTTTGCCCAGAACAGCTAATGTGCCCCAGTTAGGTGGCCCTCATCAGGTTATGCTGTTTATGTGTCTGCCTCTCTCACTAGAATAAGATCTTATTCAAGGATAATTATGTTTCATTCTTTATTTGGAAAAAGAAATGTCTCTATAGGCCTGTTAGAAGGGGCAGGCCTCACTGATAAGCATGTTTGTGCCCAGAAATCCATCAAAGAGGAATTAGTTTTGTTCCATGAGTTCCACACTGAGGAATGAAACTGGAGAGAGGTAAATTTCAAGTGGGAGAGTGAAAAGGGCTTCAGATTTGTCCAAGGGGTGTTGAATATGATTGCCATGGTAGACTGAGGGTGGTGACAGAGAGCAGGGTGCACTGTGAAGCCTGGGATGCGAAGAGAACAAATGACAGCTACCCTTTAATTAAGGAGAACAAGTTGCCAGCTACCCAGTTACGTGGTTTTCTAGGTATTGTCTTGTTTAATATTTGTGATGACACAATGAGGTAAGAGCTACTATCGCTGTTCTATGAATCAGAGGACAAAGATCCGCAGAGTTTATGTTGAAGCTTACACAACTCTTTAGATGTTTGTGCATACTTGGATTCAAACCCACAGGGGAAACACTGTTTCCTTCGCCTCTATGTAATAATGGCTTTCTAGATATGCCACTTCGGCTCCAGAAGCCTGCCTCTTGGATGGATCTGTGTATTAGTTATCTATTGCTGCATAACAAATTCCTCTCAACCATAGTGTTTTAAGATGAGAAACATTTATGTGTCACAGTTTCTATGGGGCAGTATTCTGCCATCAAGGGCAGAAGGGAATCTCAGATGAAAAGCTGACTGGAAGTCGCAGGCAATGGAAGGTACAGGAAAAAGGACAGAAAGTTCTTATACCACAGTCAGGAGGAGGCCGGGAGGACACAGAATATGAGCAGGATTGAAATGACCCAGCTCCCCCTTCTGTGCTCTGTACCTCATGAGGTATTTCTCTGCAAAGTGCTGGGAGCCAGTCCTGAGTTTGTGTGGCTCAGGACAGAGGTCTTTTATTTAACAGTATTTCAAATGTTTGGGTTCTCTCAATTTCAATCACCAGGAGCAAAGCCTTCTCCTCTCCACACCCCCACCGTCTCCACAGCCAATAAGCATAACTGCCTGAGGACTGAGGTATGTGGTAAAGGGCATGTGAACCCACTTTCTGGAAATGACAGGTGACTGACTTCGTGGCTATCTGAAAATATTGTTCTATGCCAGCTCCATTCAACATGGTATTAGGCTCCCCCATAAATGGTCATTTGAGATACACTCCCCCCCAACCCCTGCACAATAACCATTTCCTCAGATCTGGGTCTAGAGTGTTCTAAAGTCTGTTCACTTTCTAATCAACTGGTCGGAAAGATTCTGTTTGAAATAAGAAAGGGAAGGGATCATTGGGATAAATCAGATATGGGTGAACTTATCAAAGTTCAATAAACATAAAAGTGATGAATTTTAAAGTCACATAATTAACTCAGGATTACATGAGCAATAACTGAGTAATTGCACCTTTAATAATGCATTGAACTTGTCAGGAATACTTACTCATTCTGCTCAAAATTTTTTAACAAGGTAGCCTATAGCAAGTGACTCTAATTAGACAATGCCTCTGAAAACATCGACAGCTCCTAATTGATACCTTTCATTATAAAGCTAGATGCCAAACATTGCTGTTGAGTGAATTAAGGAATAATATTAGATGTGTTAGGATCAGAATACCTGCTTGCAGGAATCTCATGCAAGTGGAAAAACAATCAGTTTGATCCATCAATCACTGCATAAAGTTGGTTCAAGTTTGTACTGGTTTGCTATGAATTACAAACCTGACAGCAATTGCTACTTCCAGGGCTGTCAGGCAGGGACTTGAGTGCAGGAAGGAGTGGGGATGGAGGCAGAGCTCCCACTCTGTTCCCTCTTTCACATGGAAGGCCAGATGGACGGGTCTTGGAGAATGGAGTCCATATATCTGATCCGAAGGAGATGGGAAAAGGTCTCCAGGCAGGGAGGGGTGGGTGGGTAGACAATATCTACATTTGTACCTTTTGATGAGAGATTTTGTTGTTGTTGTTTTTTACTTCAAGGCTGATCTTCAGGGCTTTTATTTTTGCTGTTTCATATTTTCTCTATAGATATTTGAGGCCAAACTCTAAACTACAAGGATAAGAGAGAGCGAGGCTGTGGTTTGAGGTGCCAGAGAAGCTCCCCACATCCTGCCAACCCCAGCTCTAGAATGTCTTCTTTGTTTTTCCCTGGACCCAGAATTGCTATTAAAATGGAAGCCTTGAGAGCCTTCCTAAGGAGGTGGATTTTTCAGTGGAGTCAGGGAGGATGTGGACTGCCTCCACTGAGCAAGTGCTTCCGAAGGCCCGTGGGAGGTAATTTCTTAGTGGTTAAGGACCTTGTTTGGATCCAGCTCTGCCCTGGTTTCCAGCTGTGGGAATTTAGGCAAGTAACATAACTGCGCAGGTCTCAGGGTCCTGGACAGTAAAATGGCATGTGTAGCCGGACACCCCTTTTATTTGCTGAGCCAGGGCATGAGGACAAAGGGAAACCCTCAAATTGGAGACCAAGTATTTAAAAGTCATACATCAAGCTAGCAAGCTGTTCAATCAAATATATGTGATCCCCCTATTTTGACACATACACCTTCCAAATGAAGAAATTTGTGAAGGTATGGTATTTATATAATTAAAAGACATCAAAATGTAAAGGATGCCTGAATTTGATTATTATTGCATGGGTCTAGTCTAGATGGGATAGAGATGTTGGGTGAGTAATAAATGTGTATGTGATTCATAAATATATATTTATTCAATAAAAATTATTCTTTGGACTTCTTGGCAAAATCATTATTGCATTGTTACAATTAAGAGTGTCACACAATTTTTGTTCTTTCAACAATATTGACCTAAATGATTTTAAAATAAAATATAATTTATTTGGTATATTTGTATTTTTTCAAAATGCAAATTAAAGCCAATGTTCAAAATGTAAATATACATATAAAAATAAGAAAATACAAATGTGAAAAATTTTTAAAAATATTTTAAAAGTTTTTGGGAAATTTCATCTTCCAAAATACTGAAGAGTAGTTATTAAAGCAAAAGGCAATATAAAAAGGCTATCTAAAGAAGCAAAAAGCAAACACAGATTAAAATTATTAAATACCAATGATTTAAATAAGATTATTTAAAGTAAGAATTTTTAATTTATTGAAAATTTCACTTAAAAGTTCTATGATTCAATATTCATCTAAATGTCAGTTAAAAATGTGGTATAATTCATGTGTGTTATGTCTGGAATTACATATATTCAAATTTAAGAGTAATATGAATTGCTTAATATTTGCAAAATATTCCTTAGTGCCCCGACCTGCGGGACACACGTGGAGACCTGCAAAAGAACTGAGGGTGGGAGAAACAGGAGACACGCAGAATGGAGACAAGACAGGCTTTCTGATCAAGTCTCCGTTTATTGAGGGAAATTTCAGGGTTTATATAGAGGGTGAGGGCGCGGGATACAGAAGCGCGTGAAAAAACTGCAACTAGGCAATCTACCATTGGTTCTTAGCTGCAACTAGGCATTTAGCTATAGGTTCTAGGACACAAAGAACGTCTCAGCTATTGGTTTTAGAAGAGGAAGTTTAAGAGAAGAATCTTGGAAAGCCCCAGCAACAGGCTGAGACCACAAACGGCTGATTTACGGGTGGGGCTGGTTTACGGGAAGGTGAAACTAAAACCAGGGAGATAGAGACTTATCTTAACTCTGCAGGGGAATTGAAACTTAGCTATGCTTGCAAGAGGGGTGGGAGCCCCTAGTTGCTCTGGCTCCTGCCACCTTAGCATCTGTGTGCAACTGTTGCAAATACTGTGCTGATTTGTGAATAATTCAAGAACTATAAATTGGAGCAGAAAAAGAAGGAAGAAAATGGATGCTTGTCACCACCAGGAAACATACTTTGTTATAGAAGAATCTACTGCTTTCATATTGAGAGGAAAGATTCGACAAGCGAAATTAATTTGTCTTTCTCTCCTCTCTAGTCCTCCTCATACTCCAAAGCAGTGTCCATCTCTGAAGATAGCAGCAGCACAAGCCGTGGACCTTCATGACATTCGAATAACCTCCCTGGGTATCAAGGTCACCTATCGGGCAAGGGCAGTGCTGGCAATTCTCTGGGATCTTAAAAATAGACATCGTAAAAGTGGACATATTGGCCATTGAGCCCTATGTGACAGAGGCACCATGAAGTCGTGTTTTGTTTTCATGATTTTAAAAGTAAACTTTTTATTTTAGAATAGCTTCAGTTTTACAGGAAAAAATGCCCAGACAGTATAGTCTCCATCCACCTCACATCCAGTTTCCCTTTTTATTAACATCTTACATTATCAGGGTACATTTCTTGCAACTAATTGCAATACTGATAATACATTATTATTAACTAAAGGACATATTTGATTCAGATGTTCTGCTTTTCCCTAATCTTCTTCTGCTGCTCCAATATCCCTTCCAGGATTTCACGTTGCATTTGGTCCTCACGTCTCCTTAGGCCCCTTTTGGTGGTGGCAGTTTCTCAGACTTCCCTTGTTTCTGATGGCCTTGACAGCTTTGAGGAGGGCTAGTCAGGTATTTTGTAGGATGTCCCTCAATTGGAATTTGTCTGATGTTTTTCTAATGATTAGACTGGAGATACGGGTTTTGGAAGGAAGATCACAGAGGAGAAATGCCTTTCTCATCACATCATAATCAGGGGCACAGAAGACCAAAATGACTTTTCATTGTTGATACTGACCTTGATCAGTAGTAGTGGTTGCCAGGCTTTTCCACTGTGAAGTACTCCTTTATTTGCCCTTTCCATATTGGATTGTTTGGAAGAAAGTCAGTGTGTGCAGCCCACACTTAACAAGTATGGAGTTACTCTCCCCTTCATTAAGGGAGGGGCATTAAACAAATTATTTGGAATTCTACAAGGGAAATCTTTGTCTCTTCTCCCCCATTATTTATTTATTTATTTAATCAGTCTGGACTCAGAAATAGTTATTTTTATACTTTGGGTTATTATGAAATACTGCTTTATTTATTCTGTTACTCAAATTTTTCCTGCTTTGGCCATTAGGAGCTCTTCCAGTTGGCTCCATGTCCCCTTACATGTATTCCCATCACTGTGTGTGTGTATGTGTATGTACCTCTGCGTGTGTGCACATGTATCTGTGTGTTTTAGCACTTTACTTTTTGGCATTACAAGATGCCCCAGGCTCATCTTGCATATTTTCTGCCCCCCAAAATCAGCCATTTCTCCAAGGAACCCCACCATGACTTTTTAATCATTTTTTTTTTCCTTGTATGTTTATGAAAGGCAGGATCCAAATTTCAGGGCCTAAGAGAGAGACCTCTCTTCCGTGGGCTAAAGTTGCACTCCTACATCACATTGTTGAGGGGACAATTAAGGAATGAGGTGTACAAAGTGCTTGGGACAGTTTCTGGCACATAGTCAAACACTCAGGAAATGTTAGGTATTTTTATAGCTGCTTGCAGGATAAACTTCCCACATCTCTCCAGTGGGTGATGCTAACAGTAGCAACAGTAACATGTAGAGATGGGAACTAATATTTGAGTTATACTCTACCATATAGAGGTATCCAGGGATTACCATTATTTCTGTGGTTGACTCTCTGGGCAAACTCTTCAGCCTTCATCGGGGGGGCTGATCTTTAGGTAAAGATGAATTTGTCACTCATCCCATCTGTGATGCACTGGCCCAGAGCCTCCTGCTTATATCCGAATGCCTTAGCTTCATGTCAGACTCTTCTCTCCTTGCACTGCCTTTACTTTCCTGGCCCATACTCTGGGCAATTTGGTGCTCTGCTCTCTCCCAGCATTTACCTCGAACAGTCAACCCCATGCTTGGTGGCTATAATTCACAGCTTTATTTCCTTCTGTCTAGAAACTCTAATTTACTGGCCATAAACACCATCCTTCCATTAAGAAATCCCACAGTTTGGGGGAAAATTACCAGAAGTAGAATACTCCTTGCTGGAAGCCAAGGTAAAACTCTCCAGGATGCGGCTGCTCCTTGGGGCTGCAGCAAATTGACCACGTGTCCAAGACTTGCTGAGGCCACCTGAGGCCTCACCTAAGTACTTTTACATCTAACATCTCACTGCCCACCTCAGGCCTGCTTTACCGGAAAAGATTATGCTGCTGTCGGGATATAAATATTTTGGAGGAGGTCACATTCAATTGGGTAAATAAGGCAAACACATGAAACTGTAATAATAAACATTATGCAATAGCTGTCAAATAAGTCTTTTGGACTAGAAATTCTGTAGCAGGTTGGTCAGGAGAGGGGGAAGGGAGAAAGACGACAAGCAGTTACTGAGTCGAGTTGCCGAGAGGTTAAGAGTGTGGATGCTGGGGACAGTTGCTCCAGGCTCAACTCCCAGCCCTGCCACTATGACCATGTGAACTCGGGAGACTCATGTAAGCTCTCTGTGCCTCAGTTCCCTCATCAGTAAAATAGGGATCATAATATACCCATCTTGTTGTAAGACTTGTTGTGAGGACAAAATGAGCAGATATGTGCAAAGCACTTAGAGCAGGGACTGGCACATATTCACGTGTAAATAAAGTCATCGCTTTTTTTGCCACATGTTTGCACCATGCCAGTGACCTTTGTGGGATATCTCATTTTGCCTTCAATGCAACCCGGACAGGGCTACTTAATCTATATTTTAAAGACAACTTAACACCTTAAAAGGAGAGGGTGAGTATGCAAGTATTGGTAGGAACAAACTTGGCACATATAAGACCAAAGAGTTAAATATAGGCAGCCTGAAGGATAATCAATATTAGGTAGCCAGGAACTGGTTCAAGGTGAGGGTTGATGGGTGTCTGTTTATACCATGTTTCTTCAGTTCCAAGATGTTGTCACTTGTAGCATATACCACCAATTTAATAGATGGTCTCTAGAGGCCAAAGAAACAGTGTATTTCTATTTACTTTAATGTAAGTGTTAAACATAAAATGAATCCTCATTTCAGAAAGGATCAAATATGAAATGAAAGTTCTGCTTAGAACAGAAAAATGGGGTAGCAGAATCTTATTAAATATCTTCCCTTCTCTTCTCCATCTCTTCTTAAACTCTCCTTCTAAATTACAGACCTATTCCCTGGGACTTAACCCACAGCCCTGAGCTGGCCCAAACTCTGCCTGCGGTGGCCCCAGAAGCAAGGTCTAAGGAGGGCATGGGGCCTTGGAGGCACTTCATTGGACTTTCAACTCAAGGGCTGTGGAAACTGACTTAGGGGGTGTACAAATTCCTCCACTTTGAAAAACTCCAGAGTTAAACATCATTAAATCATTAAGCTGGACACCTAAGGGGAGGTAATATGCAGAGAAGCAAAGCTAATTTGGGATTTCATGTGACTGACTCAGAATTGCCCACTTAAACTCTGACCCTTTAGTTCATATAAATAAGCTCTGGATTCCAGGGAAGTGTTTTGTTTTGTTTTTTAACTTCTTCCTCAAAGTTTGTTTATCTCTCCCCAGGGTAGAGGGTTGAAATAGCCTCAACAGAGAGGATCCCACCACCCCATATGGCTATGCAGAACTAAAGGGCTCCCTCGCTGAGAGTACAATTATCAGCTACTTTGTGGAGCTTTTCACCAGCCTCTGAATTCAATGGATTTCAAATGCAGCTCTTTCCCAGCAAGACAGCCAGAGATAAGATTAGACCTGTGGCTCTCAATAGTGGCTGACTTTGACCCCCACACCGGTACCCCACCCTGCAGGGTGTTTTTGGCAAAGTCTAGAGACATTTTTGGTTGTCTCAACTTGGAGGGGGCAACTGGCATCTACTGGGAAGAGGCCAGGAAGGTACAGGAGAACACCCACCACAAAGACTTGTCCAGCCCAAATTATTCATCCTGGATTTGAGCTATAGAAGGAGACTTCTCATCAGGTTACTCTTCCTGAATGCAGACACACGCCCTTTGCCTACAACTTCTGGTCCTGTCAGAGTGAGAAGAAAGAGTTGCTGGATTCTGGAGTCAGAATATCTTGCCCTGAAACTGTCTATCATTCAGTAGTTATGTGATTTGGGAAAAGCCACTTCTCTAAGTATCAGTTTTCTCATCTGTAGAATGGGTATAACAATGGTAACCATTGGGCTACTGTGTGGAATTTAATCCTTATGCACTTAGCACTCCATAGAAGTTAGCTGTTAATCCTGTCCCAGGACCGAAGCATCCTTGTTTAGGAAAAGTTTGGGTTTAGCATATTACTATCAACCTGAATTTATTTTGCAAATCAGCATAAACGTTTTGCAAGGACATGAACTTCCAAACCAGAGGCTTTTCTGATCCTGCTGTCCTCCCTTAGACCTCCTTTTCTTTCACCAGGACTGTTGCAGTAGACTGATATCCAACCTCCCTGTTTTAATCAGTGTCTCCACCACGGTGAGGTATTGAAAGTGCCGATCTAAACAAATTACTCTCATGCTAAGTTTTTCCACAAGCTCCCAACACTTACAGAACAAAATTCCAATTTCTTGTGTCCTCAAGGCTCCTGCACCCTAAATTCTTACTATTTCTTTTGCCCTAATATATTGGCCCATTTCTTTCCTCTAAACCTATGTTCTTGACATTTCCTTTGTCTAGAATGTCCTGTTCCTTTTCCAATTCTCCTATTAAATGTTTGTATCCTAAAATTCCAGGCAGGGGCCACTCAGAGGGGAAACCATCCCTGAAGCCTAAGTGGTCCAAGCTCCCTTTGCTTGCATGCCCATGACCCAAAGGATGTGCTGTTATTCCACCAAATTCCTTAGAGTTTCAGATACTTTAGAGAGCATCTGTTTCATCCATGGTTCTCTTCAGGAAAATATTGTCCTGGAAAGAAGAATTGGAAGCAGAGTCTCCCATCCCTCTAATTTTATTGGGGACAAATAAGGCTTCCCAAATCCCAAGACTTATTGTCCTGGGGTTAAAAAGCCAAAGAAGGTACAACTCCTTCCCAGCGCTGTGGCCTTGAGTGAGTTACTTACCCTCTGTGAGCCTCGGTTGTTTTATCTGTAAAACTAGAGTAAAAATGTCAACCTCCTAGGCTTCTTCATGCACAGTAAATGAAATAATTTATGTAAAAGATTTAGCACAGTGCCTGACATTCTTTTTCATGTCACTTGTCTCCTCAGCCTTGAAGGCAGAAGATCTTAAACCTGTGAGCAGTAGACCAGGCAAGGTTGAGGGGCAGGCACATCCACCTGGGAGGGCAGGTGAACCAGGAGGGACCTGGATGTGGCCTTTCGGAACCGCCCTCACTGTGCACTCTAAGCGTTAGCTCGGTATCTTTCTTCTCCGCTAGACTGTAAGAGTCCAGTGGGTACGAGCACTTGGCACATACTGGGTACTCCAGACTTGGTAATGCCCCTGTTTCCTCCTTTTTACCCAGATCCGTGGGCAAGTGCACTAAGATGCATGTGGTCCTGGGGGACAGGAAGGCTCCATGGTGAAGGGGCTTCCCCCACCCCCTTCACATCTGGGCATGTGGTGCCTCATCTGGTCATTCTACCCACTTCCAGAGCACAGTTGCCCAAGGTCCCTCGAAGTGCCAGGGCAGTGGTGGGAGCGGGAAAAGCTTACAGAGCTCAGGAAGCTCCCACACCCAGGCCTAGGCTGTAGAGCGGCCTGTGAGTCTCAGTCTCAGGAAACAAGCCACAGGCCAACCAGGGGAGGGACAGTGTCAGTGGGGTCCCCTGGGGAGCAGACCCCAAGAGGGAATAGTTATGCGAGAGAATTGATGGGGGAAACACCAGTGGAGGATGAAAGGGGAGGAAGCGAGAGTGGACAGGGAGAGTCTTCAGCCCACAATGCAGGTGCAACACTTAAGGAAGAGCGAGGGGAGGACTGTGCAGGAGAAGCCTTGGGCTGCAGCTGCTCTGGCAGGGTTTCAGCCAGGCGGCTGCGGAGTGCCAGAGCCGAGGCCATGCACTCAAGGAGTCCCACGGTGGGCAGCGATGGTCTGTTCTGAGGCTCCCTGCTGGGCTGCATTGTTGCCTGGGAGCTGTCAGGAGGAAGCATGGCTGATGTCGATGCCCTGGTGGGTTACAGGCGTGGCAGCTGTAGGCCATTGATCACCCGTGATCCCTGCAGCAGGTTCCCACAAAGGGCGAGCTGAGTGGGGCAGCTGCACGGATGGCCCAACAATGAGGATGATTTCTTCCCAGAAGCCTCAATTACGGAAGTGTCTGTGACAAGGCCGATGGTCCCACTCTCCGCCTGACACACACTTATATATATACACACTCACATTTACTCCCTATGTTTACATCAGTATACCCAGAAGCATCAACAATACACACTCATGTACTATATATACACATTACATATACAGAGGCATGTACACACACATTCACATATACTGTGTATGTACCTGGAATAAGCACTGAACTCGTTTCTTGTCTAAGGTCTGCCATGAAAAATGTATATGACCTTGAAAAAATAATTCCCTTTCCTTGGCTTCATTTTTCCAACTGTGAATTTAAAGATGTTGCTAAGATCTCTTGGACTCCAGCATTTTATGAGTTTATGGGTCATTCTCACAACCAAAACCAGTAGAGACAGACTATAACAGCAAATGGCCTTGGCAAGAAAGGACAATGATCACACTCATTCATTTAATGCAAATTTATTGAGTATCTGCCACGTACCAGAGACTGTGCTGGGTGCTTCTTGTAGGTTGGTGAACAAACGATATGGTACTTGCACTTCTAGAGCAATATTCAAGTGGGGGACCCAAGAAGGAAATAGAAGTAATGAAATAAACGCTGGTGGAGAAATGCTGTAGAGGAATGGACAAGATTCAGTGTTAGGGAACTGCCAGGGGGGGGACTCCAGACAGAGATTCCACACACTGTTTATTTGTCTGAGGTGAAGGGAAATTTATCTGTTCTGCACATATTTACTGGTCATTTAGAGTGTGCTAGGTCTGCCGCTATCTGTTAGGTTAAAGGAGTTTTTAGTCAAGCCCATGGACAAAGGCCTTCCCTTCTGGACATTTTCCCAGAGCTGCTTGGCCCTTTGTTACAACGATGCTTGTCACAACCTGGTTACTACATCTCTTATTAACTCAGCGTTCCACAGCCCAAGTTCTCTGTGTTTTATTTGCCTCTGATAAAAAGGCAATGTGAAGCGGTCAATGAAAAGTTCTTGGCAGAGGGTCAGGGGCATTTTGCTTTTCTCCACGTCGCCATGGACCAGCCCTGCTCCCCTGGGCAAACTGCTCCGGATGGGAGAGGGCTGACACTGGGAAAGCTTCCGGCTCCCAGATGACTGCTTTTCTGTGGAAATCAAACAAGTCTTTTTGCTTTAAGTCATGAGTTTACCTTTTAATAGGAAATGAGTGTTTTCTTTGAAGTCACAACAATGGCAACAAAAACTGTACTGAACCCCAACTCAGCCCTCCCCATGAAATTACTTTTAAACAAAACTTGTATTTGATTCCCAACTCTACCAATTTCTAGCTACGTGGCTTTGGCCACATCACCTAATTCATCAGCACCTCAGTTTCCTCATTGGGAAAACAGCATCCAGGCTTCCTCTGGTGATTTATTTCCTTGGAGGTGTTTTGTATCATTCTGGCAATCCGAGGAGAGGCTCTGACAGGAGCCGGTGAGCTCATCTATTTCTGGATTCTGATGGAACAGGTCTGTTCGTTGGTCATCTCTCTCTTGCTTTGGCCCTTTAAGATTCTGAGGTTGCAGAAAAATGAGGCGAGTTTCATTAAACAGCTGCAACTTGGTAGTTGTGTTGGAGGTCACGGTGCTCCGTCAGAGGCGCCGGTAACGTATTTATTCATCACTGCCTTCGGTCCCTGCTTCTCTCCTTCCCTTCAGTCTGTTCTGCCCAAGGCCGTTGGGGTCTGACAGAGATCAACAGTGTTTCTGCAGAGATGAAGCAGCTTATCAAAACCTGAATTAGATATTAAATCTTTTTGAAGTGGGGAGGAGGTGAAGGGAGAAGGAATCATATTGTGTTAAGAATTTATCCTGTGTTATTTCCTGTGAGATAATGTCCCCGGAAAGATTTGTTACCCGGCAAGTTGCACACTGCTGTTTCAGGCTGATGGGTGTTGCCAATTCATTATGATGAATTCTGTTAGTCGGAAAAGTCTTTCTTTCCTCCTTACAGTCACTGGGTTGATTGGAGATGGACAATGGTCTTAAGAGCGGGGGCAGCTTATCCTGCACGCCCAGGATAGGTGGGATCAAAGATACTGTGGGTTGTACTCAGTGCCACAAAGAAAAGTCAAATGAAGAATGTTAGGTTTAAAAGGGTCTGCTCTCTGCCCTCAGTCCCCAGCCAATATTCTCAGTTGGCACTTTCCCTAGTTGTTTACTACTCTCTCATTGAACCCCCGTGATGGTTAAGTTCATGTGTCAGCTTGCCTAGGTTGTGATGTTTAGTTGTTTGGTCAAACAGACACTGGTTTGATTGTTATAGTGAGGGTATTTAATATAAAGGTTTGTATGTATAGCTAGTTGTTTAGTTAGTTGCATCTATGGCCGATTGTATCTACAATCAACAAAGGAGGTTGCCCTCAGTAATGACAGGTGCCTCCTCATCCAGTCAGTTGGAGGTCTTAATGCCATACCTGAGGATTTATGAAGTCAGAAAGAAGAATTTCTATCTCTACTTCAGCTAGCCACCTTCCAGGGAATTCAGTGTCACCTTTACTTGAGTTTCCAACTTGAGGCATTCCCTACAGAATTTGGATATGCCATTTCCCAAATGGGTGAGCCAATTCCTATAATAAATATTGTGTGTATATAAATATATATATATATACTCCCCATCTGTTTCTTTCGAAAACCCTGACTAATATAAGCCTCCACCCCACCTTACCCCTATCTCCAGCCCAGCTGCCAAACTACCCTAATATCCCGATCCACACTAGGCTGGGAGAAAGCAAAATAAACTAGACTCTGTAGTCAGGTAGACCTGGGCACAAATTCTGGCTCCATCCCTTATCTGCTGATCCAGACAGACTGCATTATTTCTGTAACCACCAATTTCTTTATCTGTAAAGTGGAGATAAAAACAAACAAACAAAAGCTTGCTCCCAAATTCAGGAACTGATTAGATTCAGATACATCTTTAGACAAATTCCTTGCTATCTGAATTCTTGCTACTCACTCTCCAAAACTCAGGAACAAAATAGGTATGTCCCTCATTATTCCCACTTACTCTTGGAACTCAGGATCCAAACAGATATGGATTTTGAAGGACACTTTGAAAGGAAACTTGTACTTGTTTCCTTAGTGTGACATAGTGTCATGAAAGGAGTTAGCACAGTTCCAGAAAACTGTGAGTGCTCAATAAATGTTCATGAGGGTGATAATGTGACACCGAAATGGAGACTGGAGCTGCTTTGCTACTCCCTATATTCCCAAATTTCCTCAGACTTCAGCCCTTTGGCCACCCTGACCACCATC
>PVKY010008580.1:0-13960 GCA_004027775.1 Bradypus variegatus
CTTCTCCGTTGCCCCCTAGTGGTAACTGCTGGAGCTGCACCATCGGGGTCACCCCAGGGTCCCCACCAGATCCAGCGCCTCCCAGGGCCTCGGTGCCTGGTGCTACGGCCTCTTCCAATTCAACCACGGGGACCAGCTCTTCCTGGACCCCTCCACTGCCCGCTTTCTCTTGCCTCTCTTTGGCTGTGGTGGCTGTTGCTGCCGCCACTTCTGGCGCCCCCAACGCCTCTTCTGCCCCAGGATGTGGGAGATCTGTCCATGAAGGGGGTTCAAGGGGCTGGGGTGGGTCACGGGAGGTGTTCGATTCTGGAGAGAAACAGTAAAAAGACTGATGGTGGAGGGAGGCAAGCTCTTGCAGTGGCCTCCCCTTCACTCACCCCCCAGGAGCCATGTGCTATCTCCCCCCACACCCCTCTCCTGAGCAGCCCCCCGTCCATGGAGGATGGATCATGGCGGCGGTGAGAGGAAGACCACACTTACACACAGTCACTCGCTCCGAAGGGCATGAGGGTGGAGGAGGCATCGGGGTGGCATCGATCTCCCTCACACACCCCTGCATGGCTCCTGGCCTGCTCCCGGCCTGGGGGGAGGGGCAGCGTGGGGACAGATGGGACATTGGGGCAGGGAAAAGGGAGAGATCAGACAGGGACATCAGACATCAAGGGAGGTGGGTAGGAGGGTCAGACTGAGCATCCCCAAGAAGGGCAGGCCCAAGGCAGAGTTGGGACGAAGGGCAAAGACAAGGCAGGGAGGATGGATCTAGGAGATGGACAGACTATGAAACAGAGGAGCCCGATGGAATGGGAATGCACAGACTCTTGGCCCCTCCCCGGCTCCAGCCAGGAGCCCTCAGCCTTCCTACGCTCCATCAGTGTCCTCCTTTCCTCTCCAAACCCCAGGGCACAGGAGCTGCTCTGCCCTGCTCTCCCCTCCGCACAGCCCCCCCGCCCCATCTTTCTGGCACACACACCTCACTTCCTGGGTGCACGGGCACCTCCTCCCCTGCAGACCTGCTCTGCTCACCCTGCTGCCGCTGGGAGGACACGACATAGCTGACAAGGACAACGTCACTGGAGCCTCCAGACTCCAGAGGGATGGGATGCACCCGGAAATGCTCGAGCATATCAAAAATGGACTGGAACCATAGGTGCTGGACCCGGCACTGACCTTCCTCATTCAGCGACAAACGCAGGTGCTGAGGGCAGGACAAGCAAGGTGAAGCAGGGGCCTGGGTCCCTGCCAATTCTAGAGCCCTTCTGCCCTGGACAGTGGTGCCCCTCCCCACCCCACTCCCCGCCAAGCTCTCTGGAGGGAACAGAGCCTTTTCCTCAGTCACCCACCTTGGCCTTGCCCTGGAAGTTGAAAGTGAGGACGTATTCGCCCCGCCTCGTCTCACTCTGACGTACCAGGAAAACGCCGTGGGAGCCCGTACCTCCTGCCAGCACTAACTGGGCAGCCTTGAGTCGAGAGAGCATCCCGTGGAACCAAGGATATCCTGAGAGGGGCTGGTCCCCCTCATCTCCCTCCGACTCCCCCTGGAACAGGAATGACCCTTCAGGAAGGAGAGAGGGAGGGAAACCGGGATGTCAAGGAAGCCGCCCCCATTCTGGGAGTAAAAAGCCTACTTCCCCCTCGAGGCATCTCCTCCCCTCACATGACCTTTCCCTCCCCCTGGGTCAGATCCCTCAGGATCCCAAGATGGAAGAGGAGTTTCAGGAAGGCAGACAACTGGGTCTGGAGGCAGACACCCACCCAAACCTGATACCTGTGGTGGCTTCCGGAGTGTCCAGGGGAGGGTAGGGGGCTGAGAGGGGATGAACTGTCCCTGCTGGGGGTCCCTCTTCAATGGGGATGCGGGGGGGTAACTCTGGGGGAAGGAGTTCCATTGAGTCAAAATGGGAGGCGGCAATGGAGGCAGAGCTGGGGGAGATGGATGCCGAGGGGCGGTCTGAGAGGCCCCCGTATGCCCCTGAAAAAAAAAACGGGTAAAGTTGAGAACTCAAGGAGCTGCTCCTTGGCAGGCTGGTCTGCCTGGGCCCATTCCTCCACCAGCCAGTCTACCCTGTGTAGACCGAGTGGAATGAGCTGGCTAGAGGGCCAGATACCTCTTTAGGCAGTGACCCCTGGCAGTTTTTACTAACGGCTGCTAACATGCAATGGTAACTCGTGATGGACTGTAGTTATTGCAAGGAGGTCCAAAAATCCAAATGCGCCTGTATGTTTTCCAAACCAACAGGTAAAATTTCAGTTGTTTTTGCAAAGGTGGGAGGTAGGATCCCTCAAATATTTTAACATTAGAAAGGAGTCTTGTTTTTGGCTTGCAGGACAAAGCCCCCAGGTCCAAGAGGCATCAAAAACCCTTCTGTTAATCCCCCTCGCCCAGCCACCTTTATCATCACCTTAACTTGTATTTGTGTCTCCTGCCCTCTGGCCCAATTAGACTACCTGATTTTTCCAAATATCCTGGGCTCTCCCACCTCAGGTCTCTGCTCTCACTATGTGCCTCCCTTCAAGCCATGTGCTTACCCCTCACCTCCTCTTAGTGTTCCCTGTCGATTCCACCCTCCCCCATTTTCTTCCTCCTCAGGGGACACTAAGAGGACACTAAGCCTAGGCCCTCCTTTTGGGGGACCTGCTTTGTTAGACTATGATATCTTATCAATCCAGCCAGACTGTGAGCCTTCAGAAGAAAAAGGGCTCATCTCGGGCATTCCTGATGCTCCACCTGCCCCAGGGCCTCGTGCAGGGCCAGATCTTGCTCAGACCTCCCCGAGCATCTGTCAAGTGGCCGTCGCATGGCCTGAGCCTGCATGAAGGATGTCTATTTAGTCAGAACACAGGCATTGTGGTGGAGTGCGGAAAGCAGAGGGTCAGAACTCAGGAGCTGGCGTGGTGGCCCTGTCTTTGTCAGGGACTCTAAGGTGACCTCAGAAAAGCCATTTCTCCTCCCGGGGTCTTAGTTGCCTGAGAAGAAAGGGGGCTGGATCTGACAGCCTGTGAAATTGGTTCTAGTACTAAAACTCTATGATTCCTTTGTTCTTTCACTGAATACAGCCTGTGTGCTAGGCACTGTGAAGCTGAGCCCAGAACAGAGGGAACGGAGGGTCAAGAGAAAAAGGGATACTGGAAGCTAAGTCTGGAAAGGTGAGCTGGGGCCAGGTAGGCACATGTCTTAGTGTGTCTATATATGTGGGGAGGGTATGTGTGTGATTCCTTAAGCTGTGAAGTACATAGAGAATCAAAAGAAAATTTGGCCTCGCTAACATATGGATGGAGATGCAGAGTGAGAGCAAAACAAAGATGTCTACAAAGTGTTCCAGAGGCTGGGAGAAGAGAACTGTTCTCTCCAGCCAGAGTGGTGGCCTGCAGAAGACTTTGTGAAACAGGTGACCAGGCTGGGAGTAGAAAGTTGGCTAGGAGTTTGCTTGGGGCATCTGTGGGGTGGTGATGGTAATTCTAAAAGGCAACCTGGGGACTGGCAGTGCTTGGCGCGCGCGCGCGTGCGTGCGTGCGTGCGTGTGTGTGTGTGTGTGTGTGTAACAGGAATGGGGTGCACAGTGGAGTCTGGAGAGAGGGCCAGGGGCCTGACAACAGAGGGATCCTGCCTGGCAGGTTTGGAGGTTTGCTGCTCTCTAAGGCTCCACCCTTACCCTGCGACAGGCGGTCATTGCTCTCGCTGGGCCCCAGTGGCAGATCCTGGCTGGGCAGACTCTCTGAGTGATTCAGGCAGGGCAGCTCCAGGCTGTCTGTGTTCTCCCTTGTGAGGCATGAGGTCCCAGGGGCCAGAGGGAGGGTCATGGGGCGGGGACTGGTAGCAGGGCACGGTCTGCAGAAACAGGGAAAACAGTGCTGGGAAGAAAGTCATCAGAAGAAAGGCACAGCCTCTTCACTCACTCTCCCATCCCCACCCCAGAGCCCCCCAGTGACATAAGTCAGGCCCGTCACCTTGGGCTCAGGCATTCTTGGATGTCAGACACCCAGGCCTTCACATGTAGAGCATCAGCTGTCTCCAGGATATACTCCGAGGGGCCTTCCACCTATGGGGACAAGAGGAGGGCCTCAGCCAGGGCAGGGCTCGAGGGGGAGCCCACAGGTCACTTCCAGGTCCTGAGGCCTTAATCTACCCCTAATGGAAACAAGAACATCCTCCCTCTCTACTCCCCTCCCAGAAGGGGCAGCCCCAGGGACCTACTCTCAAGGCACTTGACCCATAGCACCTCTTCCACCAGCATCCCTTGCTCAAAGGTGCTAAGAGCTCTCTCCCCAATGCCAGTACTCCAAGGGTGAGGAAGCTCAGAGCCCCCACCTTAACCACGAACGTGTTCTCCCGGTCAGGCATCTCCAGGGCTGTGGTTGTTCGGACATCTGTTATAGCAGAGCAGGGAATGCTGAGGCGGGGCCGAGAAGCCTGGGTTGTGGAGAGAAAAAGATCTAGATCCTGGGTGTGCAGAGACCATCTCTCCCTTTCCCTCAAACTTTTATCATTCCTTCTATACCCTAGGAGAGTTAGCCAAAGGTAAAAGCACTACTTTCTCTTTGCTGCCCGTAGCTACTAACCCAGAACCAGGAACTAGATTTAAAAACAAATGTTATTCTTATGTGCTATATAGACATCCATTTTTAGTTTTTAGTGTATTGGAATAGCTACAAGGAAATACCTGAAACTGCTGAACTGCAACCCAGTAGCCTTGATTCTTGAAGTTGATTGCATAACTATGTAGCTTACATGGTGTGACTGTGAGATTGTGAAAACCTCATGGCCCACACTCTCTTTTGTCCAGTGTATGGACAGACGAGTAGAAAAATGGGGACAAAAACTAAATGAAAAATAGGGTAGGATGGAGGGGATGGAATGATTTGGGTGTTCTTTTTTCCTTTTACTTTTTTATTCTTATTTTCATTCTTTTTGGAGTAATGAAAATATTCTAAAATTGATTGTGGTGATGAATGCACAACTGTATGATGATACTATGAACAGCTGATTGTACACCATGGATGACTGTATGGTATGTGAATATATCTCAATAAAACTGAATAAAACAAACAAAAAGCCCAAATGTTTAAGTGAATCAATGTGTGTGGGCTGGTAAACTACCACAGCTTATCCACAGGGCTGAGTTACCATCGTGGCTACTCTATCACCTGTACCCAGTCACCCCCCCCCCTCCAGGCTCACCTTGGGGGGTACAAAGAACTCCAGGCGACTTCCTCCTCCTCCTTCTCCTTCACTCCGGAGCAGTAAGCGACACTTCTGCCACTGAGGCTGCCCTCCACCCCCTGAGGTAGGCCTGGCTGTCCCGCCTCCCCGGCCCAGGCCAGCTGGGTCAGGGGCTGCCTCTTCTGCCCCCATGAAGCTCAGCAGCTCTTCCCTCTGGACCATCCCCATTCCATCCTTCAAGTTCCCCCCTCCCCGACTTAGTCTCAACCTCTCAAAACGGTGAGTCCATCTTTCCCCCGGGGACGTTCCGTCACCAGCCAGTCCCCTACCAATGGTCCCAGCCCCACCAGAGGAGTTGGAGTTGCTGTTTCCTCCCAAGACTGGGGGGCCTGACGAGGTCTCCAGGGGCCCAGCTGGGGAGGGAGGGTCCACAGTCCCCCGCCACTGCAGGATGCCACGGACTGAACCGCGGACAGAGCGACCCACTGAGCGGAGGGAGAAGCGTTTCTTTAGCTTCGGCTTCGAAGAGGTCGTTGAAGAGGAAGAGACTGAGGAAGGGAGGGGGCCGGCCAGGTCCTCAGATGATCGAGAAGGGCCCAGCACAGCCAGGGGCCCACCCACCCTGCAGCTCTCAGGGGACAGGTCATGTGGTGGGAGCTCTGCTCTGGGACTCAGGGGAACCAGGATGGGTGGCGAGAGGGAGCCAGAGGCCCGGGCCACCTCTGCTTCAAAGTGCTGCAGGAAGAGCTCAGCAAAACGGCGGGAGAAGGCAGCCTCTGCTCCCGGCCCTGCATATTGGGGGTGGGAGGCCAGGTAGAGGCGGAACCGGCAGGCAAAATCCAGGGCAGCGGCCCGGGCATGGGACTCACAGAACTCCCGCCAACTCAGGGGAGGTGGTGGTGGCAAGGGGACAGGGGACGAGGAGGCTCCATTCTCTGGGGACGGGGCACCATTCATGATGGTCCCCAGGAGGTGGAGAGGGGGAGCCTGTGGGGAGGGGCAGCAAAGAGGGAAGCGACCAGAAGACACGGGGTGAGCGGCAGCAGCTGCAGAAGGAAGAGAGAGGCACATACACGGAGTCACTGCTGAGGAGGGACAGGGGACAGAGTCCCACCCTGAGCCAGAGACTCCCTCTGTGGAGATCACAGGCAAGAAAACCAAAACTGCCTCCTTTCCCTTTTCCAGATCTTCATAACACACAAGCCCCAGTAAACCAGTTCCCTGTGTCTAAGTCTGCAGCTGTTCTGCTGCCTTCTCAACCCACTTTCCTTGGCTTTGGCTCCAAGAGTGATGGAGGCTGTGGAGCACCTTCCTCCAAAAGGGAATCTTTTCAGCTCACCTCTCTTCTCTAAAACAGATCCTTCAATACTTATCACACACTTCCCATATGCTGTTCTAGAAGCTTCCACAGGGTTGTCTTACCTTTCCCTGTGAGAGGCTTTAATAACCTCTATAATAGATGAGGAAACTGAAGCTCAAAAAAGTTTCAGAACTCCAAGTCTACTATTTTTCCTGTGGCATAGCCCCTGTGCCCCAGGGACTGACTGGACCAGCCCCAGCCATAGCCCCTCACTGCTCCAGCTCTCAGGCCAGAGGGGTCTGGGCCTACGGAGTTTAGAGAACCTCTGGTTCTGAGGCGGGAAGGTAGCTCATTAGGGAGGATGGGTGGACAATGGACTCAAACAGCAACGGCCTTGAAAGCTGACCCCAGAACCCAGGGCCCAAGCACTGGTGCAGGAGGCCAGGGAAGGCCGCATCCCAATTCTTTGTTGCCCCTTCAGTCTGGAGCCCAGAGGTAGCGGCACCAGGGGAGGGGAGCTGTGGGTTGGGTGAGGCTAGGGCAAGTCTCTGCTGGCCAGAAAATAAATAACAAATAAGAGGGAGCTGGGAGGTTCTATGATTTTTCATCTCCCCTTTTTCTCACTGGGAAGTGTGCCCTAAAGGCTGGTTAGCCTGGTGGTTAAGGCCATGGGTTCTGGAGTCAGACGGGATCAAATCCCAGCTCTGCCACCTATTAGCCATATGAACTTGAACAAATTACATATCCTTTCTCAGTCTCAGTTTTCATACCTGTAAAACCGAGTTAACGATCCCAATCTCCTAGAAGTGTTGGGAGAATAAAATGGATTATGTTAGTGCTTGAAACAAAGTAAGCACACAATAAAAGGCTGCCATTATTACTATCTTTATGAGGGAAAACAGTATTATGGCTCCAATTTTCTAAAAAGGAAATCAGAGAAAGGAAAAAGCTTCCCAAGGTCTTACAACTAGCAAGTGGCAGAGCTGGGTGTGGAATTTACAACCCATGGCTCTTTTGTTGGTGTTCCTCCCCTAAACTATACTGGAAGATGACAGGAGGGTTAGGGTGAGGGTGGCTCAGGAAAGTCTCCCCACAGAGACTTTCAGAGACTTCAGTCTCCTGCTCAGACTCACAGCCTGGCTGCACCCCTCCCTGGTCCCCCTGGCCTAGGACCTACACACTCAGCTGGCCCCAGCCACAGGGGCAAGTCCAAACCAAGAAGAGGCCAGGAGATGCAGGAGTCATGCAGCACAGCGGAACTGAGCCAAGAGGTGCAGACCGAGCAGAGAGACCAACCTCCAGCTGAAGGCCACCTCTGCTTACACCCGCCCACCCATTCCTCTGCACCACAGGCAGACAATGGCCCCTTCAGGCCCGCAGCCCTGTGGCTCCTGAGCTGGTGACTCAGTTTCTCCTCTGCCAAGTAGGACTCAGACTTATTTTCCCGGTGCACCTGCCTCCTGGCTCAGTTCTGGTATTTCCCGAAGAGCGGGTGGTGGAGGGCGCAGGCTCCTCTCCTGGCTGGGAGCCTCCGGGCCCGGAGGGCAATGCACTCAGACCCGACGCTGCCCCCTGGCCACCCCCCGCCCGCCCATTCCCCGGGGCCGCAGGCTCCTCGCGACCAGCCCTGTTTGCTGCACCCCCTCCGGGCCCGAGCGCACACCTCCTGCCCCGGGGCCCCCACGCCCACCCCCACCCCGGGCTCCTCTCAGGCGCCGGGGGCCGGGTCGCGCAGAGAGAAGAGGGACTTGAAGAGGGGGGTTCCGGTTCCGGTCCCACCTGCATCTCGGTCCCCGCGGTTAGCTCCGGCGGTGGCGGCGGCGGCAGCAGCTCCCGCTCCCCACCCCCCTCTCCGCGACCAGCTCCCAGCCCGGTTCTGCGCAGGCGCCGGGACCCCTTTTCCGGTCACCGAAGAAAGCGACCATAGAGAAGAGCGGCGAGAGGGAAGGGCACCTTCATACTCACTTCCGTCATCCTTCTGCTCAGCGCAGACCCTGTGGGAGCTGAGGGGGTGGGAGTCTCGAAGGGCTTCAGTGACTTCTCCGCTTGCACCCCAAAGGGGCCACGGAAGACGCCATGGGAAAGGGTTAGATCCCACCAGAGCGTCTTCCTGGAGGAGATTCGGGACAAAGGCAAGGAGTCCACCATAGAGACGCCACTCTCCAGGCTAGAGTCCCGAAGCCCTGTTGAAGGCTAGAGTAGCCACCGGCTACCGGAAACCAACGAGACGACCAGACTTTCTGAAGGACCCGCTGTAGCCTAGAGCGCCCGGCCCTCCTGCTGAGGGGGACGCGGAGACCGCCCCCAAGGAACCGGGCGAGGGAGGATGCGGGTGACCTTGGCGAGACCCTGCGAGGAGGCGGCGTCTGCACTTGCGACCTTGGTTTCTCTGAGGAAAGGGACAGGTGGTCTAGGAGATTCCATCTCTGAGACAGAGAATAAAGATGGGGGTCAGAAATAGTATGAGGTCCGTTTCGGTCTTGCTTACAGGACATTAGGAGGCAGGTGGACATAAGAGTCTGGAGTTCAGAAGAGACGTCAAGGCCAGAGAAATTGAGGACCATTAAGGTCTAGAGGATAATTGAAATTAGGAGATCCTTTCCCAGTCAGATCTCGCACTGACCCAGATCCAACTGGCCCTAAACAATAGGGGACTCTATTGGCTCAAGTAATTCACAAGTCCAGGCTTCTTCAGGAACAGCTGAATACAGGGCTCAAAAGATGCCAGGAATCTATCTTTCACCCTCTCTGGGCTCTGCTTTCCCATGCATTTGGCTTAATTCTCAAGCAGGCTGTCCTCACAGTAGCAAGATATCTCCCCATAGTTCCAAGTTCAAATTCTAGTAGCTTCACAACTTTAGTGGAAGGAGCATGTCACTTTTCTGAGATTTAAATAAAATTCAGACCTGACTTTGGCTGATTGGCTTGGATCAATTGCTCTTCCTGGAACACACAGGCAAGCAGACCCAAGAGACAGAGGTGGGTACATACCCAGACTCACACAAGAATTTTGTTCAAGGCTGAGTTTGCCTGGATGGGATTGGGAAAAACCCTCAATGTGGGAGAGCAAGTTCTGGTCTAGCCAGAATTAGTACCCCCCTAGCTCTACTCCTGCTCTGTTCAAACCAACATCAGCTCCCAGGTGACCTTTGTTAAGGTCTTCATCACCATCTTTGTCCACCCATCTTCCCAGTTCAGAACAAGATGTGGATGGACACATGCTTTTCTCTGTAGTTGGCCCATCATTGTCTGGGGGAAAGAGGCACAGTGAGGAATACAGAAAGGCAAGGGGCTGGTGATGAGTTAGATTTGAAAGTGTCCTATAACTATCCAATAACATTTCCTGTGATGACTGAAATGTTACATATTGGCATTGTGCCATGTGGTAGCCACTAGCCACATGTGACTATTGGGCACTTTAATGTGGCTAGTGTGACTGAGAAACTGAAATTTTAATTAATTTAAATTTAAATAGCCCCATGTAGCTTGGTGGCTATTGTATCAGACAGTGTGGGAGATGTCCATGGACAACCAGGTGGCGCTATCCACCAGAGATGAATCTGTCTGAGCTGCACAAAGCAGTTTGGTGGTGATCAGATAATGGGTAGTTGGTTGATGTCATCGAGATGAGTGAAGACTGTCCATATAGAGGAGATGAGGGGCCAGGATCTAATTCTGGGGAACAAAAATAGGTAGGCAAAGAAAGAGGAGTACAAGTGCTGAGATGATGTCTTGGATCAGGTTTCCCAGAAGCAGACCCTGACATAACAATTTGAGTGCAAGTGTTTTGTTAAGAAAGTGCTACCAGTAGAAACCATAGTGGAGTAAGGGAAGCAGGAGAGGGAAAGAGAGGATGCCAAACAAGGGAGTGATGTCAGGCAAAGTTTTCAACCTAATCCTGCAAGAGTGCTCTGGATGTAAGTTATGCCTCAGATTTGTCTGGATACAAGGGAATTGAGCTTTCCTTACTCCCAGCATCCCTCAATCACTGGCTAATGGCTGCCCCTGAGATACATCAATTCCCAGGCACTTCCATCAAAGTAAAATCTTGAGTGGCCTGAAAGCATTCCTCAGGGGAAAAAAAATTCTGGAAGTTCTAACTGTAGGAAGTGAAACCCCACACCAAAGAGCAAGGGCTGAGGGGGTGTAGGAGCAAAGGGAGGCTGGGCAAACACGCACGTACAATGATATAAAGGGACCCAAAGGGATCTGGTTCTGTGCACTGCCATTATCTCCTACAGGCGCCATTGATGACTAAGAGATTGCTGAGTGACCCTGGTAAGAGTAATTTTAGGGCAGTGGTGGTAGCAGAAGCCAGGTGACAGTGGATTGAATGGAAGTGTGAATGGGATGTAAAGAAGTGGGAGGAGGAATATGGAGTGCTGTCCTATAAAGCTTGGCTGAAAAGGAAAGACAGACAGAGATGGAGGGTTGTAATGTGAGAGGGTGGGAAGGTTTGCTTGTTTGTATCCTGAGGGATACCTGATTATGTTGGAAGTCTGAGGGGGGAAAGGAGCCAGTAGAGAGACAGATAACGAATGGACAGGCTACAAGATTAATGCACAAAAATCAGTTGTGTTTCTATAGGCCAGCAAAGAATATTCTGAAACGAAAAATTAAAAACAATAGGAAACAAACAAAAACAAAAGAAAAAGCAATTCCATTCACCATAGCTCCTAAAAGAAGAAAATAAATAAATTTAAGCAAGGAGATGAAGGACTTGGACACAGAAAACTATAACACATTGCTGAAAGAAATCAAAGATCTAAATAAATGGTAAGGCAGCCCGTGTTCATGGCTAGGAAGACTCAATATTGTTAAGATGTCAGTACTACCCAAAGCGATCCACAAATTCAAGGCAATACCTATCAAAATCCAGCAGGCTTTTTTGCAGAAATGGAAAAGCTGATTCTCAAATTCATATGTAATTGCAAGGCCCCGAACGGCCAAATCAGTAGTGAAGAACAACAAAGTTGGGTGGCCTTACGCTTTCTGATTTCAAAATTTACTACAAAGGGGCAGTAGCATTCAAAACAGTGTGGTACTGGTACAAAGACACATGGAACAATGGAATAGAATTGAGAGTTCAGAGATAATTAATGAAGCACAGTTCTGGAGGTGGGATGGGATGGAATCCAGGGCTCATATTAAGCCAAAGTATCCCTATGAAGGGAAGAAATGCCTTTTTCTCAGGAACAGGGGTTGTAACATTCAGAATGCTTTCCGCTACAAGTGGTAGACACCCCAATTTAAGTTTAAACATTAGAAGAGGGGGTGGTCTTGGTTCACTGAACTGGAAAATCAGACATAGAATGACTCCAAGCAAATGCCAACTGAACTTGGTCTCACACCTTTAGCATTACTTTTCTCTGGACTGTCTATTCTCAGGCAAGAGAAGCTCCATGCTTACATTCCACCAGCAGTTTTAACAACCCTAGCAGAAAAAGATCCTAACTTTTCCCACAGCTCCAGCGAATGAAACAGGGTTGAGTCTCATCACCTCAGCTTGGGCCACTCACTGACCATCCCTGAACCGATCACTTGTAACCATGATGGATGGATTACGCTGACTGGTAAACACTGGATCACAGACCCATCATGGGAGATAGGCTGAGCTTAGCTCCAATCAAACCCCATGTGCTGAACATGGCAGAGGGTAGCTCTTCAAAGGAAAACCAGGGGTCTTTGAATGTGAAGTGGTTGCTCATGGGATTCTTTGGGGAGTCATCTTGACCCTCCCCTATCCCTAAGAGATGGGGATTTCACCTATTTCGTCTTCATTTCTGGGACGCTGAATTCATTCTTGGTGCTTTGGCCTGGACTTCCTGCCCCTTCAAATCATACCCTGTTCATTCAGGACTCTCTGAGAGAACTAAAGTCCTTCTGCTTTACTCAGGCTTGCTTCTGAGACTACTACACACACTATTCCCTTCCCCTCTGCCAAGATTGGCAGTTTAGCCTCCCTCCGATATCAGGCTCCAAAGTGTGGCTTCCTCTAGGCTGACCCACCTAGGCCACCTCTTGATTGCCTTTTACTTAGTAACTTTTGCATGATATTTGTGAAGTGTTTCCAACTGGGACATCCCCCAATCCCTCCTTAGTGACATGAGTGTGATCAGAGCTCAGATCAGAGTTTGGAAGGGCATCTGGGGCTGGGATGTAGGTGGCTAGAGAATGGGGGCTTAGGCCTAGAGGTAGGGAGGCACTTGGTGCAGAGGTCCAGGGGAGGGCTAATGGCAGTCTGGCCAAGCCCAGAGTGATTTCTGAGGAGGCACTGCAAGGTCTCCGATAAGGGTTTGCTGAGAGGTCTCAAGGACAAAGCCCTGGGTCCTAGTCCTCAATTTCTCTCAGTTGCTTGGCCAGTCCAGGACTCATTCCAATCACACCAGAGCCCACTCTCCTTTTAGAAGTTAGAGCTACAAGAAATTTTAGAGATCACACAGCTCAACCTGTTCACTCTGTCCCCATTTTACACACAAAAAAGCAGAGACCCAAAAAGTTACAGTGACTCACTTTTATTTAGAAAATGACTGTGAACACAGAATGTGATTTCCACTGAAAACATCAGGAAACTTCATAAGCCCATAATATCAATCTAAACAATCCATTCAACAAACAAGTCCTTCAACAAATGCTAATTTTCCAGGCACTCTTCTTAAGAGTGAAAAAGAAGCTCTGACTGTCATGAGCTGGTGAGACAGAAAAAAAAAAAAAAAAGAAGTTAAAAAAAAAAACCAAAAAAACCCAAGCAAACTAATAAGGTAAGAAAATCAAAGAGGATAATTGGTAAGAGGGTGACTTGGGGGCTATTTTAAATAGAGGAGGTGACATCTGTGGTGGGACCTGAATTATGTCAGGGAGCAAACCATGAGGAAAGCTGCAGGGAAGAATGTTCCAAGAACAGGGAAGAACATCTGCAAAGCCCTGAGACAGGAACAATTGCAGGATGTTTGCAGGGCAGAAGGCAGGCCTCTGTGGCTGGGAAAGAGCGAGTGAGAGGAAAAGCCATACCACATGGGGGTCAAAGAGTGGGCGGCCGGGGCCAGACTAGGCAGGCCGTGTGAGCCACCGGGAGGAGTTGGGATGACCTTTTTTTCCTTTTAACATAACAGCTTTATTGAGATATAATTCACCTACCATACAATTGCCCATTTAAAGTAGGAGTTTGGATTTTATTCTAAGTGCCACAAGGAGTTACTGAGGGAGTATTAGTTTCTGGTGCACCTTTTTAAAAGATTGATCTGGCTGCTCTGTGGAAAATGGATTTGACAGGTATTGGGAATAAGAATAGAAGCTGGGAGACCCACTGGAAAGCTCTTGAAAATGAGCCCCCAAGTCACCCTCTTACCAATTATCCTTTGATTTTCTTACCTTATCTTACCAATGATGACGCTGAGCAGAACCACAGGGCCAGCATGCCGATGGTGGGAAGTGGCCACATTTGGGATATATTCCGGAGAACCAGCAGGGCTGGATATTGGGCTAGGTGAACAGGGTGAGGG
>PVKY010008581.1:0-13950 GCA_004027775.1 Bradypus variegatus
AGCCTTGCATTCTTATTACAGTTGTTAACTTTTTTTTAACAGATATACAAAGTTTAAGCATTTTAATTTTAAAGACTTTCAAAAAACAACTTTTAAATTCAAACAGGTCTATGTTCCAATTAAAGATTAGGTCAGAAAAAAATAAGGTTTCTTCAATTTATGAACTTCTTAGAAGTTTCTTCCTACCCCAATCTGTAAATCCTAATCTCAAAAATATAAATTCCTTACATTTCTGATTATTCTGAAATTTGTGATATAAGCAGCACCTAAGAAGCCAAATGCTGAGCCACTGTCAATCTTGCAGAACCATCCTTGCCAAAGATGAAAGGGAGCCAGAGGTTAACAGGCAAATAGGGAAACTCTTTCATCAGCATCCCTACTTAGAAAGCAGAAATACTTCCCCCACAGAAGTCATAACAAATGATTACTGAAGTTCTATGACTAGTGTATAAATGCCTGTTTTCAATGCATATGCAGCTGAAATCATATACATTTTCAAAAGAATTTGTGTTTGCATTTTTCTCAGAAAATAATGCATTGCATAAACTTCTGTAGGTTGATATGGGAACCAAACCATCACTGAGAACATTATTTCTGTTGGACAGTACATTTCCTGCTCTAAACAGGCATGAATGGAAGCAGATCCTTTTATAAATTAGGAACTGCTTGCTTATAAAGTAATTTCCCCAAATATTAAATATTCTGAGAAGTAGATATACTTTACTTTTTCATTACTTTCATTCTTTAAAGTCTTTGCTGTCTTGTGTAGGAGGCTACCTCTCCATTCACTTCCTGAATGGGATAATTTCTGCTCAGCTCTGATTCCCTCTGGCTGTGAGCACAAATGTGCCAGTCCTGACCCATTCATGCTTGGCAGGGCATGATGTGAGTCACAGGGGAAAAAAAATCAACAGCCTAGCCACGCTTTTGTTCAACCCTGGCTGAACCTTAACATCACCTGGGTGCCTTTGAAAAGTATCCATTCTTGGGGTCCTATAATGCACACCCCAAGCATTCCCATTCACTTGATCTAGGCTGGGGTATGGGCATTTTTAAAAAAAGCTCTCCCAGTGATCTTAATTGCAATCACAGTTGAAAACTATTTGCAGGCCTATCCGTTCATCTTCAGTCTTGTTCTTAAGAGACCTCTTGGAGTCCATGATGCCTAGGCTCTGGCCCTTCCTTCCTTTACCAGTGCCATGGATTTGGTCCACTGCCTGCTTCCCAGCTCTGTCTACTCCCCTGAACCTGATTAAGTCTTAGCTAATCCTCGAACCCCGCCATGCAACCCCTGCTTAGATCCTTTGGCTTGTGGTGCCAGGATGTTGTCCTAAGACAACTCAACCATTTGCTCCAATGATTGGTATATGGAAGAAGGTAACATTTAATATGGTTAATTTTGTGTCAGCGCCATCAGCTATTTCAGTTCAGCAATGGCTTGTTTTCTTTCATTACTTTTTCGAATTGAAACATGCGCCTTAAATACTGTATGATTAGTACCCATTTTAAGTAAAAAAAATTATAATTTATATCTTTATATATTTTAAATAACATTACATAAATCAGTAAAGAGTAGAAAACTTGCAGCTTAAAATCTTTCACAAACCTATCAAGGTCTTACAGGACTACTTAAAAGAAGGAGGAGAGAAAACAGATAGCATGAGAACAGAGCATGTGTGCTTAACTTAGCAGGGCTTCAGGGAAGAGTGTTTTTCTCACATTTTAAAGCACACATAAATAAAAACTCTTCATCATCACCGAAATTACATCTCTATAGGTCAAAAGTAAATCTGCCTTTCTATAATGCCAATTCAAACATTAGATCAGTGGTTTGAATTTCTTATGACAACTGGCACTCTAAAAGGCAATAACACAAAAGTAGTTTGCCAAATTATTTCACTTACTTTCTGGAAGAAATTTATATTTTCTGAGAATTTCCCTTAAAGTGCTTTGAATCAAAATCAGGACATCTACTTATTTTAAGAAAAAATCATTTTATTTGAAGTTTTTAGCTTTGACTTAATTTTTTTTAGGTAAAAATTAAATATTAGCATTAAAGAGATTTAACGAAAACTTCAATAATTATAAATTTCCTATCATATTTTATGGCTGGAAACCAAAAGAAAATTGTTCTACCTTCATGAAATGTTTCCATTTCCAGGTTCTCAAATTTGTCATCTACATCCCTTCCTGGAAGAAAATCTTCATCTTCTACCCGCTGTTCTCTTGCTGGTTCCTCCTCTTCTTGCAGCAGGTCCTCTCCTTTAGCAATGATAATTAAACAAGGTAGCCCTAGTCTGCAGCTGGGGTGCACAGGCAGCGGCTGACCACAGACCTCCACCACTGCTGCTGGGGTCCCCCCCGCTGTCCCGTGGGCCACTGCAGCTCCTGCTGCCCACTCTGCACAGGTGCAGGTCTCCTTCCACCCGGGCAAGAGCACACGAATGACCAGGCTGCGCCTACTTTGTTCATTACTGTATTCCCAGCACCTACGCCCATGCACCTAGTTAGAGGAAGTGCTCATTAAATATTTGATGAATGAGTGAACAAATGAATTTATGATTATTAATATATTTGCTCTTTACAGAGAAAAGGACACCCTATGACCTTTCATTGAGAACTGACATAAAATTCTATGTAACAACTTTAAATGACTATACAAAAGTTCTACAGCAAAGAACAGCTAACCACTCATCTGACATGTGCTAGGCCACAGACCTACCTGCATAATACTGTGCAGCTACAGGCTCCTATATTTAGCCTTTAAGTTATGCAAAGGGGCCCATTTTCTCTAAGATTAACTATTCTGATATGCTGAGCTGCTCTGCTTCTTTTGTGTTGATGTTGGATATGCTACAGTATTACACTGCAACAGGGTTTAGCCTGTCATTGTGCTGTAAGAAATCGTCCCAAGAGCACAATGGAAACAGGAGACCCAAGTGGCTGTCACTGCAGCGGTCGGAGTCAAAGCTGACAGAACTTGCTGATGGGTTAAATGTGAGAACGAAGACGACAGAGAAATCAAGGAAATCAAGGAAAACTCCTAGGTTTTTGGCTTAAGTAACTAAGTGGATGATCAAGTAATCAACCACAGCATAAAAGATTGGGGCAGGACCACATATTTTTCATAGTGAAGGGGGTGTGGGGAGGGGCTGTGAGATGCAGAGGAATCAAAAGTTCTGTTCTAGGCCTGTTTTCAGTCCCTTTAAGTCTGAGATACCCATAAAGCATCCAAATGGAGATGTCAAGTATGCAGTGTCTAGATGAGAGGCACAACTGCAGATATATCATCAGAAGTCAACAGCAGAGAAGTAATATTTAAAGCCAGGGACTATACCTGATTTTCTAAGGGCAGAGTCTCATAAAGAAAGGAACAGATCCAAAAAGCATGGGTGGTAAACTGACTCCTCCTCTTTTGCCTGGCTTCCCACATGAACCTGGCTAAATCTCTACCTCATCTTTCCACTTTCCTCCATCACTACCTTCAGCTATATTTAAGTTTGATTAACCTTCTCAACCAGGACAGCCTCCTGCTGTGCACTCTTGACCCTCCACTTGCTTTTTGTGCTACAGACAGGACAATTACTCTTAGAATCTAGTAAAAGTACCCACTGAGCCCTTTCTCTCCTTACTCTCCATCTACATGTATACGCATGTTGGCCATGCAGAACCACTCTCGTACCCTCAAGGTAAGGGCTCTCTCTGCATCCTCAGCTCTTAACTGGAAAGGGTCACTTGCTCCAGGAAGCCTCTTCTAAGCCTCAGGTCCGGGTACAGCCCACACACCACCCTGTGCTTCACCACTGCAGCACTTACCTCATTACCTAAAATCACTTATTTATTTAGACTGTACCATCTTCATGTTAGGTTAAAGTTATTTAAAAAAAAAAAAAGATTAAAAGATTCAGGAAAGGAAAACCTGGGCTTGCTCATGTAGGCATATCTATGCTCAGGCAAAGGAGGTTTCCTCCTCCCTGAGAAGCAGCCAGTAATGAAAGGACATTGGCTCCAATAGCTCTAGCTGCCATCAGCAGACACTGCTGGTCTCCCCGAGGGAGCACAGGTGGATTTGCATGAGATACTTTACACTTAACCCTAATGTGAAAGGCTGTTTCACAGGCCTGGTAAAGTTCAATTTGTTTGTTTTTAAGAGAGGCCTATTTTCCCCCCTAGGACATCTTTGGATCACAGATTTGGAACGTATCTGGAGGATGAGAAGGCCACGGTCTTCTGCCACTTCAAAGTCCCTTCGTGAGTTACATTTTGGTGTTAAGCCCCCTGCTTTCATCAAGGGACACTTCAAGAAAGAGCCTTAAAAGAGTCCTAAAACATTAGACTCTAGAGTATCCTTTAATATTCTTTACACAGAACTTCATATGAGAAATTTTCACAGATGAAGGGAGGGATGTCTTCATATTTCCTGAGTAAGCAGCATGTTTTTTTCCTCTGTTATATGACTGTCTACTGATTGCCAAGCAGGATGCAAAATCTGAGGGTCTACTATGGCATCTGGATAGCCCTTTACAGCTGGCTTAGCTGTGTTCTACTTTCTTCCTCCCTGTTCTTTCCCTCTATTCTTGATTTGCCATTTGGCCTCAATTTCTTTATTCTCATTTATCCCTACAGTTTCTTTATTAGATGCACACAATAAGATTCTTCACATTGAGGTGGGGTATAAATAAAATAAATCTAGTGCTACTTCAGAAATACTTTCCCTCATAACTTTGAATAAAAGTTCAAAAATGAGTCATCACTCAATTAAATTTAAATTTTAAAATAATATCCAAGTAATTTTATGTAATTAAACATTATTTTTGTAACTCATGACAAAACAGTAGATTGTAATTCATACCATGCTCTGTCGGTACTGTTTCATGGAGAAGAGACTGAATGTGTTCTTTTAATTCATCTTCAATGTTCTGGGTTTCTAAAATAATTACAGAACATAACTAAGTAGAAAATATTTTTAACATTGAATTGGATCTCTAACATGAAAATATGACATTCATGTATACACATTAAAATGAATATTTGTTTAATCAACTACACATATTTTTCTTATCAGTTTACCACTTTTTTTTCTTTGTTGGCAAATATGGTAGATATTTAATATGTTTTATTTTGTAAGCAGATGTAAATGGTAACAGACTTGTCCATAAGATTTTTTTAAAAACTAATTTGAGTGCACCTTTTTCTTTAAAAAATGAAAGCCTCACTCAAAACAAAATGACTACAGTTTCTACTTAACACAACTCATGATGACAGAATAAAGAAAATTTAAAGATTGATAATAGCAAACCTATCAACAGTCAAATATTAATCCCATATTAAAGAGAGGAAATACCTAAATGGAACTTTTAGGATCATTTTTCTGCAAAGCATCAACAATACAAATATTCACTTAATAAAATATTAACGAGCAAGAAAGGGCAAAACTGCCACAAAGGGAGGTATAAGAGAAATAAAAATAAAAATGTGAAAGACAAGAAGATATAGATTAAAATATATGGTCAACCAGTATCTTCACTGACTCCTCACTGATCTGGTGACTGGAGATGGCCAAAATTGGATGAAAAACTTACAGCAGTTGTTAAGAGGCCTGAGCAGAGACCTTACATTATAACTGACACTGTTCATCTTTTCGGAACCCCATCAGAAGGTCAACTCCACAGACTCAAGTAAATTTAAATCACAAAAGTAAGCAATATTGACAATGACATTCCAACAACACTGGTGCTTATATTATCAGACTTAACTGCAACATCAGACAATGAACAAGAAGTTAAAAAATTACATTGGCACTACTATAAACGTTTTAACAAATGTGAGAGCCATGTACAGTAAATAAAAGTAACGCTAGGCTTCGTATGATAAGAGCTGTCATAGCAAGTAACACTTGTAACATTGGTTATGTTGAAAAGCTAATCTTCACCAACAAAAACAGAATAAGTTAATTTGAACTTCTGGCAGGAAAGAAAATTAAATATAATATACACCATGCCAATCACACTACAGAACGGTTTCTAAAGCACAAATAATGCTTTGCATTTTTATAGATGTTCATATCTCATGGATCGTTTTTACACACATTCTTGTCTAGTGAGAGAAGAGCCTGCCAGTCTCCACTCCTCCCTCATCGTGTACCATTATGCCATAAAGCTCCCTAACAGGGTTCCCAGTTTCACAACTGCAGCCTGTGCTCTTCCCTTCCCAGACAGGGTCGGCAGAGACAGAAGCCAGACTGCAATGGGTTAAAGACTGAATGGAAAAGGAAGTGAAAAAGCAAGTGTAAATTCTTCTTTCAAAAGCCTGGCTGGTACATGAGGAAAGGACAGAAAGAAAGAACTGAAGGGGCTGAGGGGATTTTATTTCAATGAGAGACAAGCAACTATGTTTATATCATAGACGGATGGAGTCAGAGAAGTTAATTAGATAAAAGTTGGGAAGCCAATATTTAAACCAAAAATAAATATTGAGAAGTGGAGTAGGATATGGGCTGATAAGGAACCAATGGATTAGGAGAATAATTTATCAGTAATTTGCAAAGAGTAAAATATACAAAAAAAATACCACCAAAAAGTGGAAATCAAATTGCCAGGCTCTTCAGAGTAGACACCAGCTTCTATACAAGGTTTTTAAACTCCAAATTTATTTAGTTACAAAGCAAAATTTGAGGTGTAAAATCTGAATACAAATTTCAATTATAAAACAAAAAAAAAAAAAAAAGAAAAAAAAAGAAAATCACTCCCAGTTCCAAAGTCAGGGTATGACATAGCATTTCTAAAGTTATGGGAGAGAGACAGTCAATTCTCCAGAGATTATGATTTGAAAAAATAAAAAACAGAAAAGAGTGACAAATTGATCTTCAAAGTAAGGAAGGAAAAGCAAATATTATTCCTCAGTACACAGTGATAATAAAATCAGCCCAAGTTACCATTTGGACCCAGTACTGAAATTGCCAGTAAATACATGGTGTTATACCTAACACTTCCAATAGGTGGCAGAAGGAAACCAAATTTCTCTAGTACTGTGCAAATAGAGCATTTGCAAAACCTGAGAAGTACTTTATAATAAATGTCAGCATAAAATAATAGTAATGGACTAAAGTTTCATTTACCAACTCATCTTAAAAGTCTCAGGATTTTTCAACCTATGGATCACAGGTCCACGGGTGACCAGAAAGATCTTTGAAGAGACCTACGAATTTGTGTAGAAGCAAAACAGACGTCACAGACCATCACGTGGAGGTCTGGCAAGTGTTTTGATGTGTGGAATGGAGATCTTTGTATTAAAAAAGATTGGGAACCCACCACATCTACTCTGTTAAATAATGTGCCTGATTATAAGAGAGCATAGAGTGTCTACTTCTTCTTTCAATGGAAGATGGTACAATAGTGCTGGAAATGGATGCAAGAAACAGCTTTTAGTTCATGAGGTTCCTAACTGTGACCTCAGACAAGGAACATACTTGTCCTCAGATTCTTGGTCTCAAAAATTAGAATTATGGTCCTGGGTAAATACTTTATAGCAAAAAATAATGACTATAAAACCTCAGGGGAAGATGACACATCCTAAAGTAACTTGAATAAAAGTAACAAAGAATAAAAATATGTACACAGGGGCTCCCAGAGGAGCTGGCTTCCTCACCTGGATTGTTGCTGATGTTCTCACAAACACTGAGGTTTGATATGCTGATATCATGGGACTTGCCCTTATGAAGCTCCTCACTGCAAAGGAGAGGCTAAACCTGCTTATAATTGTGCCTAAGAATCTCCCTCTAAGCACCTCCTCATTGCTCAGATGTGGCCCTCTCTAGCTAAGCCACCTCAGCAAGTGAACTCACTGCCCTCCCCTACATGGGACCTGACTCCCAGGGGTGTAAATCTCCCTGGCAATGAGGGACATGACTCCAGGGGATGAATCTAGACCTGACATCATGGGATTGAGAACATCTTCTTGACCAAAAGGGGGATGTGAAATGAAATGAAACAAATTTCAGTGGCTGAGAGATTCCAAATGGAGTTAAGATGTCACTCTGGTGAGCATTCTTATGCATTATATAGATAACCCTCTTTAGGTCTTAATGCATTGGACTAGATATAAGGAAATACCTGAAGCTGTCAAACTGTAACACAGTAGCCTTGATTCTTGAAGATGATGTATAACAATATAACTTATGATGAGTGACAGTGTGACAGTGAAAACCTTGTGGATTGCCCTCCCTTTATTCAGTGTATGGATGGATGAGCAGAAAAATGGGGACAAAAAACTAAATGAAAAACAGGGTGGGGGGTGTTTTGGGTTTTCTTCTTTAATTTTTTATTCTTATTATCACTGTTCTGGTACAAGGGAAATGTTCAAAAAAATAGATTGGGTGATGAATGCACAACTATATGATGGTACAGTGAACACTTTGGATGATTGTATGGTATGTGAATATATCTCAATAAAATTGCATTAAAAAAAACCATGGAAATAAATAAATAAGGTTGAAAATGGGAAAAAGAAAAGAAAAAACCTCAGGGGAAGAAAAGCATTGCATTCTGCTGTACACAAAGTGACACAAAAGACGCAGCGAGGACGGGGGTGTCAGCGCCACGCCGGCTTACCTTCACCCGCGGGGGCCTCCCGCTGCTCGTCCGCCTGCGGCCGGGGCTCCTCTGCTGGTGGCGTGGGCTCTGCCGCAGCTCTCTCTTTAAGTCCTGCATTTTTTATTCATATAGTTAACTTAAGCTTTGGGTTTTTGGTTTTTTGTTGTTGTTGTTTGGGGGTGGGGATGGGGGGGTATTAAACCAGGACAAATAATATTCTCAAAACATTTAGTTCCTCCAAGTAATTCAAAGTTACCAATACTAGATGAAAATGTTTATATATTTAAAAATTGAAGTAGGAAAAGAGTTTGCTAGTTAACTTCATGTGGGCCTTTAATATCTCTCTACTTAAGCTAATCTTCTCGTTTAAAAAAATAACAAAAGTCATTGTTTAAATGAGCCATGTCTAAACTTGCCAAAAGAATTCAGTATGAGGTCAAGCTCCTCTTTTGTGCATAAACATCAGATCAAGTGACTAATTAATTCCCAAGTCCTGAACTCCAGTTGAGCAATAAGACAATGCAGATGTACTGAAGCTTCCAATTCTCTTCTTCTGTGCTCCCTATTTTGATTTATATATAATTATTTGTTCTTCCTGAAAAACTACAAATTGCTAAAGATGAGAAGAAATCACATATACCTCATTATTCAGGCTCTTCTAAAGTTAACATCTAAAAAAAAAGTTCCATTTTTTTTTTTATCTTGAGGCAAATTAGACATCATGGTAAATTAACATGAAAGCTGATTTTAAAGTCAATGCAAGTCTAAAATCTGTCTTACTGTTTGTTCCTTGATATTTTATATGTGGAACATCAAAAGATATCCTCAATTAAACACAACAATTTAGAAAATTAAAGCTAGAGTCACGAGTCTGATGATTGCATTTACTGAATCCTGGTACTCTTTACCACCTCCTAGAGAATCTTGTCCCAAGAACGTGACCCAAGAGCTGTTACTGGTGGGAGAGCAGCGTACAAAGTCAAAAGGTGAAGGCAGAAGCCAGAGGCCTTTTTCTTTTCTTGTGCATCTTTTTACCACTCGATGTACATATACTCATGTAGTCTGGAAAATCTCATTTCAATGTCTTTTACTCTTCTCTTTGGATTCTTTATGTTTTTATCATTTCCTTTTCTATACCTCTGTTTTTTCCTGATTGATAAAAACTTATTCCCACTTTTCTCTCCTAAGCGGTAAAAAGACACTGAAAGAGACACACAGGACCCCACCCCATCACTTGTAGTTCCTCTAATTTCCAACACTACTTCCACGCAAAACCTAACACTAGTAAAATGTACAGTTGTGTTCTACTAAGTGACTTTTAACTAAAAAGTAGTTTCTCAAGGGATAGTACTCAAGTACCCACAGACGTCAACTGTAGTTCAATTTCAGGTGGAGGGTAGGAAGAGGAGCAAAAGCCTATTAAAACAACATATTCCAAAGTCAGGCCAAAAAACACCCCTGCCCTTTCCCATTTAAATGATCTACTCTTACATCCCTCACTGGTTAATGGTGAAGGGATGGAACAATTCATTGCTAAATTCTGCTGAATGAATCGGGTAAACCTTAAATCTTTAGAATTAGATTTTTCTCTATCTTCATATTTTGAGCACCCCAGGTAACTCCTGGAGCACAGAAAGCACTCACTGAACACTTGAAGCATAGAACACACCCGCCGTTCTACTTGCTAACTCGTATCAATTTCTCTAATGCTATTTATCAGAGATTTCTGCCTATGCCCAGCATCCTTCATTACAGTGCCACCGACCAACTTTGCCTGGGACCGTTCCAACTTATGAAGGTGGTCCTGGTGTAATCCACTCTCCAAAGTATCTCAGTTTGAGTGAAAAGTTTGCATGGCCATCCTTCACTAATCCCAAGCTTTCAAACTGCTCCATTGGTTCAATAAACAAGAGAATATTTTCCCACAAAAGACTTAAGTTGCCTGAAAATCCCATTGTTGTTGGATTTGGGGAAAGGTTTCATTTGAAAAAAAATTCTAATGCTAAAACTGAAAACTACTAATATATTCATATTCAGACGTACAAGTCCCGTAATATTATAATAGAGAATTAAGAGTTAATGAATGATTATAGTTACTAAATCATTATACAGATTCTTCCTCACTTTCCAGTATGTTGTAAAATAGCCCAAAGTATTTACCTGTAACTTCTGAAACTCACTGAACTGTAACCCACATGTATGTTAACCTTCTGAGGTAGCCAGGAGCAAGTATCTGTAACTATTGTAACTCACTGAACTGTAATGATGATGTAATATAATGTAATGAAATGTAATGATGATGCTTTATTGTGTAACTATATAATCTTTATAACTGTAACATCACATGATAAGTCACACTGGACTTGTTTGTATCCCTTTATCTTGTATTACAACCTAGAAGCCTGCTGGCAGCCCCTTACTCAACAGTCTTGTTATCTAGCTCACAGCCCCTTAATGTTTATTAAGAACAAACCTAAGTCAACCTACCCTAAGTACTACCTTATCATGCGAAACACAGCCAGTTCCAGCTAGAATTGACCAGCTTGGCATACGAAGTAGCTTAAAGCGTTAGCTAAAGTAACCTATAGCTCATTATAATACTAAAAATCACAGCCATCATCATGTTAAGACCCCCATTTTCTTACATTTGTCCTATGACCAAGTATGTAAATTACCTGCATGTGCTCAACAGTTAAGACTGACTCTAACTTCATCATCTCGAGCCATTATACTCATCATAAACCTACCTGCCTTCGTAAGAGTTTAAAATTCACCAAATCACTGGAGTTCAGGGAGACAGATCTGAGGCTCATAAGCCCCCTATTCTCCTTACTTACAATAAAGCTCCTTCTTTGAAACCCTGGCGACAGATTGGCTTTTACGCGCAATGGGCAGCAAATCCGAATGAATCAGCAACAATCTTTCCTAAGTCAAGCGGGGGTTGTCTCCAAATTTAAATTGTAAAACATGTGAAAAATATTTATAACAAAGCAAAAGGATGCAACAGGAGAAAATACTGAGTTTTGTTTTCTGTTCAAATTGGCAGCTGAATTCTGAATATATTGATACTGGTCACAGCTATTTCCAGAGGTGGAATCAGCACAAAATGAAACTATACTGTTAACTCCAAAGAAGCTATGGATGATTTTAATTTCACCTCTTCCTTAGAGACCTATAAACTTCAAATGTTTTAACTGTTCAAAAACATTCTAGAACAATTCTTATCCTTTTAATGACCCAGGTGAAAGAATTAGATCAACAAAGCTTTCTTTCTGGTATTTCCAAAAATTTTTTACCATCCAAATTCATGTTGGTCTATTAATAAGTCTTCCCCAGGAAAAAGTGGCAAAACCATGTCTAATATAATCTTTGAGGCAAAAAGTAAACAAAAATTTAAATAGGAAAATAAATACATAAGGTCAGTTCACAATAAAGGGAAAGGTTTTCAAACTGGATTTATTATGAGGCACAAATGACAAGAATGTAGCACTGAAATAAATGTTAAAATGAACTTATGGAACGTTGACGTATCTGTTTTGATGTTCCTGGTGCTGCATGTAACAAAACACCAACCCACAGTGGCTTGAGCAATAAGGAAATTTATTATCCAACTTAACAAGAAGTGCAGAAGCAGGGTGGCTTGATCTAACTGGCTTCATCCTCAGGCCAGGAACAGAGGGCCTCTGCAGCTGCAAGCTTCTCTTTCAGACAAGTTGATGTCCAGAAGCAAAGGGACCACCTCTTGCTTTCCTTCTCTTAGGCCTGAGGAAATCTTTCCAAGAAGCTCCCAGAGGTGATGTTTCCTTTCAGTTTTAAGAGTCAGAATCAGGAACCTCATTCCTAAACCAACCACTGGAAAGTGGAACAAAGTGACCACAACTGCCTTCAAGTATTATCTAAAGTTGAATGAGAATGTTGAGAGTTAACCATAATAGTCACTATAAATTTGGAAAATAAATTAATTCCCTTAAAGCATGCCATTTTTAATTCTTTAAGCTCATCAGATACATTAGAAAATTTTTAAATGTTTGCATTTAATAAATGTGTATCTTTGTTGAATCTCTTGTACTTCTTAGCTGTGCTTAATGGGATTGCATAAAAGAATGCTCTTGTTCATGGGAAGTGTATATGTGAATTACAGTGTTTGTTCAAGGATATGTGCAGCTAGTTCTCATATGTTCAGAAGTCACAGCAATAGATGATGGATGATAGGGAGGGAGGGAAGGAAAGAAATAGCGGTGTGACAGGATGTTAAAGTTGGTGGATTGGCCTATCAGGGGACGGGGGTCAGGGTATGATGGAGTTCTGTGTATTGCTTTTCCAACTGTTCCAATAACTTTGAATTTATTTCAAAATAAAAAATATGGCAAAGAGTGCTCTGGGGAAAAAAAAAAACATGTATCTGTCCCTGCAGTTTTAATTAAAAAGAAGTTATAAAAAGTAAATGAAATCAGCAGTTGAAATCAACCATTCATAGCAAACTTGATACCTTAGCCCAGGGTTAGTTTACTTTGTTCACTGTTGCCCAACTAAACTGGACAATAATCAGAAAGAATAAATGTATTTTCTTCCCATAAAGATACAACAGATGGTATAGCTGTAAACTTACTGAATTGTATAGTGAATTTATTCATTCAACAAATGTTTATTTAGTGCCTATTAAAATACCAGGCATTGTTGTAGGTCTTGGAAATACATCAATAAACAAACATACAAAAATCCCTACCTCCATTGGGAGGGAACAAGCAAAAAAAATAAGAAACATGAAAAATATATAGTATGTTGGATGGGACAAACTAAAGCAGGGCTGCTATGCAGGGCAGGCAGTGCCCGGGCCTCGGGGGAGGGGGAAGGGGGGCATGCTGTTGGGGAAGAGCTCCAGGTAAAGGGCAGTACAGAGATCCTCTGCGGGGGAGCAGGAGCATGCACTGGGGCCAGGAGGAGCCAGGGGCCGGGGCCGCTGGAGGGCAGTGGGCAAGGGCACATGTGACCACAAATGTCTCAGGAGACGGGTCACAGAGGCCTTTGAGTGAAAACCAGAGAATCACATTTCCTAAAAATTACAGACAAACTGCTTCCCCAACACTATAAAAATAATCTGAGAAAACAAGATTTATAAATAGTACTTTGCTAGGTAGGATTTCATATATTTAGCAACAGTGAACAAGAGCTAAGAATTTTTTTTAAGTCGTTTAGCAAACTGGATGACTAATTCAATGGTGTAAAGACTGAAAATTATGTTCTTACCTATGCAAGTTACTCCAGCTGCTGCTATTCACGAAGGGTTAGTGCTCAGGGCTGCTATAGCTTTAAAAGCAAATCTTCTAACAGGATAAATCAACAAACCCCGAGAATAACC